>CAUYPK010051333.1:0-17413 GCA_963574355.1 Loris lydekkerianus | reverse complement strand
ATTCATAGCAGTACCAAAATTACAGTTCTGAAGTAGCAACAAAAATAATTTTATGGTTGGCAGTCACCACAACATGAGGAACTGTATTAAGGGTCGCAGCATTAGGAAGGTTGAGAACCTCTGCTTTAGTTCTTTGGATGTCTTTAAGACTTTTTTTTTTTTGAGACAGAGCCTCAAGCAGTCACCCTGGGTAGAGTGCCGTGGCATCACAGCTCACAGCAACCTCCAGCTCCTGGGCTTAAGCAATTCTCTTGCCTCAGCCTCCCAAGTAGCTGGGCCTATAGGTGCCTGCCACAATGCCAGGCCATTTTTTTGGTTGTACTCATTGCTGTTTGGCAGGCCTGGGCTGGATTTGAACCCACCAGCTCTGGTGTATGTGGCTGGCGCCTTAGCTGCTTGAGCTACAGGCACCGAGTCTCTTTAAGACATTTTAAAAGCATCTAGTAGATCTGCCATCAAGTCTTTTTTAGGAACAGTTTCTGTTGATTTATATTTTTTATTTCAATAGGCCATACCTTCCTTTTTTATTGTATGCTTTGTGCTTTCTGTTGAAAATTTTACATTTCAATCTAGTAATGTGGAAGTTCTGGAAATCATATCCTCCCCCCTTTCTCAGAGTTTGCTTTTTTTTTTTTTTTTTGTAGAGACAGAGTGTCACTTTATCACCCTTGGTAGAGTGCTGTGGCATCACAGCTCACAACAACCTCCAACTCCTGGGCTCAGGTGATTCTCTTGCCTCAGCCTCCTGAGTAGTTGGGACTACAGGCACCCGCCACAATGCCCAGCTATTTTTTGTTGCAGTTTGGCCGGGGCCGGGTTCAAATCTGTCACCCTTGGTATATGGGGCTGGCGCCCTACTCACTGAACCACAGGTGCCGCCCAAGTTTGCTGTTTTCTGTTACTGTTTTGGTTTACTGTTTTTGTTTTCTTGATTGTTGTAGTCCACCTATCTGCTAGGGATCAAAATGAGGTATAAACCTAAGGTCTCTTCAGTTCTTTTCTGAGCCTGCTCTGGAGAGAACAGTGGTATGGACTCTGGACAGCTCCTTTGGCTGGGGTGAGCGTGGAGGAAGATGCAGGGGTCTGTGGATGAGGCTGTGGATGTCTGTGACAGCTGTGAAGGCTGCTCGAATCTTTAGTGGCAAAGGCCGCTGGGATCCTCCTGTCCTTTTATCCTCCCAGGGGAAGTCATCCTTTGGCACTGAGCTGTGCTGGTCTGGGGCCTGGGGTGATGCAAGGCAAACGTTTGCTACAATTTAATAGTAGCTGTCCTTGCTACCCAGTGCCCCACTGGGTTGCTGAAATGTCTTAATTTTGTTCCAGAGCCCTCCCAGCGCTATTTTCATCTGTGGTGAGTTGTTAAATTATTGTTTTTGTGGAGGGATAATGGCTTGGACATCCTAATCTGTCACCTTGATGACATCACTTGTCTAAGTATACTTTCTGTTGCTTACAATAGAATACCTGAAACTGGGTAATTTATAAAGAAAGAAAATTTATTTCTTACAGTTATGGAGGGTGAGAAGTCCAATGTTGGGGGACCACATCTGTTGAGGGTTTTTTTGGCTGTGGACATTGTGAGGGGCTGAGGATGCTAGCTCAGGTCTCTTTTGCTCTTCTTATAAAGTCACCAGTCCCACTCCTGTGGTAACCCATTAACCCATTAATCCAGAGGGCAGATCCTTCATGACCCAGTCACCTCTCAAAGGCCCCACCTCTCAATACTGCCACATTGTGGTCTAAATTTCAACGTGAGTTTTACAGGGGACAAATATTCAAATCATTGCATCACTCTTATACCAACACAAACTTTAAATCTAGTACCCCAAGCAGATTGCTACCTCCAAATCTCTTCTATATAGAAATTTTACAATCTCTACTTTATTTTTCTTTCTTTCTTTCTTTTCTCTCTCTCTCTCTCTTTTTTTTTTTTTTTGGTTGAGATAGTTTCACCCTATAGCCCTGGGTAGAGTGTCCTGGCATCATAGCTCACAGCAACCTCAAACTCTTAGGCTCAAGCTATCCCCTTGCCTCAGCCTCCTCAGTAGGGACTACAGGTGCCTGCCACAATGCCTGGCTACTTTTTCTATTTTTAGTACAGATGGGGTCTCGTACTTGCTCAGGCTGGTCTCAAATTCCTGAGCTCAAAGGATCCTCCTGTCTTGGTTTCCCAGAGTGCTAGGATACAGGTGTGGGCCACTTGGCCCAATCTCTCTACTTTCTAAGCAAAATTTTTGGGAGGTCATGTGGAGGAAGAATTATGAGTCTCTTTTAGGTAACCTATAGTTGCATCATTTAAAAAAAAATACAGTTAGCCATTCTATATCTTTTGATTAGAGAAGTTAATCCTCTTATCTTCAGGGAAATTTTGATAGATAAGAACTTACTACTGTCATTTTGTTAATTTTTTTGTAGATTCTTTATTCCTTTATTGTTGTCTTCCACTGTGATTAAATGATT
The DNA here is from genome assembly GCA_963574355.1 of Loris lydekkerianus. Lineage (NCBI taxonomy): Eukaryota > Metazoa > Chordata > Mammalia > Primates > Lorisidae > Loris > Loris lydekkerianus. The sequence continues at coordinate 14,953 of CAUYPK010051333.1, read as the reverse complement.
TGTCTCGTGGTTATATTTTGATTTCTTACTTTCTTTTTCTCTTTGGTGATACAGCCTTACTGTGTTGCCCAGGCTGGACTCGAAATCCTTGGCTCAAACAATCCTCCTGCCTCAGTCTTCCAAGTAGCTGGAATTAAAGGCATGCATCCCTGAGCCTGGCTTGATATCTTACTTTTTATCTTTTCTGTATCTACCATAGGGTTTTTAAAAAATACTTATTTATTTTAATAAATAAATTGGGCTCAAGCAATCCTCTTCCTCAGCCTCCCAAGTAGCTGGGACTACAGCTGTCTGCCACAATGCCTGGCTAATTATTTTAGTAGAGACAGGGTATTGCTCTTTCTCAGACTGGTCTCAAACTCCTGAGCTCAAGCAAGCCACCGCATCCCTGCTTTCCCATAGGGTTTTGCTTTGTGGTTACTGGGAGGTTTAAAATGACAAAAACATCTGATAGTTATAATATTTTCAGCTTAAAATAATTTCATTCAATTAATACAAAACCCCAAAACTCTACACTTTTATACCACATCCTACATTTTATGATTTTTTATTTTTAATTTTTAAATTTAAAAAAAAAAATTTTTTTTTTTGAGATAGAGTCTCAAGCTGTCACCCTGGGCAGAGTGCCGTGGTGTCACAGCTCATAGCAAACTCAAACTCTTGGGCTTAAGTGATTCTCTTGCCTCAGCCTCCCAGGTAGCTGGGACTATAGGCACTTGCCACAACACCGGGTATTTTTGGTTGTAGTTGTCATTATTGTTTAGCAGGCCCAAGCTGGATTTGAACCCACCAGCTTCAATGTATCTGGCTGGCGCCCAGGCTGCTGAGCTACAGGCACCAAGTCCCATTTTATGTTTTTGATATTATAGTTTACCTCTTTTTATATTGTGTATACTTTTGCAAATTATTATAGTTATGATTATTTTAAATATTTTATCTGATGATTTATATACTACCTTTATAGTATTAGAATATTTGGATTTTTCTATTTACTTATTTTTTCCAGTGTTTTCTACTTTCATATATTTTCACATTACTAATTAGCATCCTTTTATTTCAAATCTGTAAGGCAAGTCGAGTAGTGATAAACTTTGTCAGCTTTTGTTTGTCTCTCAAAGTTTTTCTCTCTCTTTTTTTTTTTTTCATTTCTGAAGAACAACCTTATCAGGTAGAGTATTCTTAGTTGGCAGTGTTTGCTTCTTTCATCAATTTGAATATATAGTCTCACCTTCTCCTACATGTAATCACCCTCTCCTACGTGTAATCACACGTTTCCCTTGAGATAGCTGGTTATAGATATTTTGCAATTCCCGTGTGTATGATATGCTTCTTTTCGCTTGCTGTTTTCAGAATCTTCTCTGTTTTTGATTTTTGACAGTTTGATAATGTTTTCATGCAATTTTGTTCAGATTGAACCTGTCTGAAGACTTTTGAACTTTCTGTACCCTGGGTACTTATATCTTTCACCAGGTTTGGGAAGTTTTCTGTCATTATTTTTATTTATTTGTTATTTGTTATTTTTATTTTTCAAGACAGAGTCTCAAGCTGTCACCCTGGGTAGAGTGCTGTGGTGTCACAGCTCACAGCAACCTCAAACTCTTAGGCTCAAGCGATTCTCTTGCCTCAGCCTCCCAATTAGCTGGGACTACAGTTGCCTCTGTCATTATTTTTAAAATAACCTTTCTATTCCTATGTCCTTCTCTGTTCCTTCTAAGATATCTATAATGGTTCATTAAATTTACTTAATGATTTTTCATAATTCCTCTAGGCTTTCTTCCCTATAATTAGTTTTTTCCATTCTTTAGTCTGAGTGATTTCTAATGACCTGTCTTTAAGCCCACTGTTTTTTTTTTTTTTGCTTGATTTAGTCTGCCATTGAAGCTCTCTATGGAATTTTTTTTGTGAAGTCATTGTGTACTTTTTTGTTTATTTATATATTTATATAATTTATTAAAACAATTTATTTATTATCTATAATTTATAATTATATCATTCATTTATTATTTATTATATTTATAAGAATTTATTATATTATAATATTTATAATAATTTATTTATTATTTATAATTTAATAAATAATTTATTTAATAAATTATTAATAAATTTATTTAATGAAATTATTTATGTTGAGACAGAGTCTCATTTTGTCACCCTCTGAGAGTGCCAGGGTGTCATAGCTCATAGCAACCTCAAACTCTTGGGATCAAGCAATCCTTTTGGCTCAGCCTTCCAAGTAGCTGGGACTACAGGTGCACCACAACACCCGGCTATTTTAGAGATGGGTTCTTGATCTTGCTCAGGCTGGTCTTGAATCTGTGAGCTCAGACAATCCACCTGCCTTAGGCTGCCAGAGTGCTAGGATTACAGGCATGAGCCACTGTGCCTGGCCTCATTGTGTACTTCAACATTTTCCATTTTCCTTTTTTTTTTTTTTTAAATATATAGTATGGTTATGAAGTCCATGAGAAAAGTAATAAATTTGCAACTTCAACATACTCAGAAAGTCAATATTCTATTTTGACAATAGCATACATTGGAGAATTAGTAAGTTAACACATTCATTATATTTTGAAAATCCTTTACTATTCTAAAGGATCATATGTGGTAGACAACTTGCTCATTGGAGAATTAGTAAGTTAACACATTCATTATATTTTGAAGATCCTTTACTATTCTAAAGGATCATATGTGCTAGACAACTTGCTCAAAATTCATGTCTTATAGATCTTACATTGGCACATACCAGAATATTTTATTTCAAACCACATACCATTTACTTTTTTCCATGAAAAAGTAAAATTTAGATAATTCAGCTACATAAATGGCTGTTTTCAGGGTCCACTAACTTGGCAGATCTCCCACATAAGCTGGTGGAGATCTACAGGGCCGGATCTATTTCTCTAAACCAGTCAAATGACCATTTGAGATGAATTGTTCATGAACTATAGCAAAAACTTATTTCTACACCTGAGGCCCCCAGATATACACTAACTCTCCTTGACTAAGTCAGATATTTTTATTTGAAATAAATATTACAAAATAAAGAATTCCAATGCAAAAAAAAAGTAATGAGAAATGTTTGAGATGATGGATATGCTAATTACCTGGTAAGATCACCATACATTGTATGTATCAAAACATCACTATGTACCCCTTTTCCTTTTTGTTTTTTTCTCACTTTATCGGCCTTCGTAGAGTGCTATGGCATCATAGCTCACAGCAAGCAATCTCCAATTCTTGGGCTTAGGCAATTCTCTTACCTCAGCCTCCCGAGTAGCTGGGACTACAGGCACCTGCCACAGCGCCCAGCTATGTTGGTTTTTGTTGTTGCAGTTTGGCTGGGGTTGGGTTTGAACTGCCACCCTCTGTATATGGGGCTGGCACCCTACTCATTGAGCCACAGGCACCGCCCAACATCTTTCCTTGATCTTTTTCATGGTTTCTGTCTTTTTGTTGAACCTCTAAGTTTATTTTTGTATTGTTTTCCTATTTTTGTTTAGTTGTATGTCTCTGTTTTCTTTTAGCTCACTGAATTGAAGATAATCATTTTGAATTCTTTGTCAGACACATTATAAATCTTCACTTGTTTAGGGTAAAGTATTAGTGTTTCATTTGTTCCTTCAGAATAGTGATATTTCCTTGATTATCCTTGATTCTTGTGGCTGTGCATTAGTATTTGCACATTTGAAGAAGTAGTGATTTATTACTATCTTTGCAGGGTGGCTTTGTCTATTTGGGAAACAGACAAACTGTTATCAGTCAGCCTATCCAGAGATTCTGGGCAGGTTGTTGGGCATATTCACTTGCTGCTAGAGTACTCAGGCAGGCTGACCTTGTGTCTGGGCAAATAGGTGGGCACCCCTGGCATCTGAATCCATGAGGTTGGTTCTGGAGCCTGGGTCCACTTGGATGTATATGTTGATTGGATCTGTGGGATCAGCCTGGTGCCTGTATCTGCAGAGGCTGGCCTGAGTCCAGGGTGCATGGGAGCTGAACTGTCACTGGGGTGGCATTGACCCTGAGCCTACAGGTGTTGGGATGAGCTTATTGCCTGGGTTCACTGAGCTGGTCCTGGAGTCTGAGTCCACCAGGGCTGGCCTGGTGCTGGGGCTGACTTGAATCCTGAATCTGTGAGTGTAAGCCTGGGTCTTTGGTCCATAGGGGCAGGACTGGAGCCTGAGTCTTCAGAGTGTGGTCCTGTAGACTCCATTTGTGGAGACTGGCTTGGTTCCAGGGCCTTTGTGAACGAGTCTGTGTCCTGGGTTTGGACCCGGGGGCAAAGGGGACTATATTAGAGCTAGAGGCCAGCTAGTGCTGGGTTTTATTGGGGGTGGGTCCAATGGTAGGGTCTGAAGCAAAGTCCAGTGCTCACATCTCTCTCCTTCCCCATGAGAGGAATATCTTTGTCTGTGCTGGGGCTGGAGGAAGAATGTAAAACTGCCTTTCCTACACTCTTCAATGAGGTTTTTATTATTTCTGTGCTACCCTCAGGTGCTGTGACCTCTACCTGGCTTTTTTTTTTTTTATTTCTTTGAAGTTATTTTTATACATAGATAGTTGTTTAAATTGATGTTTCTTTGAGGGGACAAATACTGGAAAGCTCTATTTCATGATCTTGCTGATATTGCTCTCAGATTTCCTCCAGATTTTTAAAGTTCATTTTACTAGCCTTGTCAATTGGAATCATTTATTATTACCTTTTTTCATTTCTTGTTCAGTATTATGAGTAATTAAAACTATGCATTTTCTATTCAGTTCAGATCAAACTGACACGTTTGATATGTAGTATTTAATTTTTATTTCTAGTTAGTTTTCCTTTTCAGTTTTGAGGTTTACTTTGATATTTTTATTAGAGTATTGAAAAATATCCAAATGATTCTTTTGGTTTGTTTATTCCATGTACATCTGTTATGTATTTGTTATTTTTTCACATTATAAGAGAATTTAATTTGTGCTACTTTTACTTTTCAGAATTATATGAGGGTTTTTTTTTTTTTTTTTCAAAGAGTCTCATTAGGTCACCCTCAGTAGAATGCCTTGGCATCAGAGCTCACAGCAACCTCAGACTCTTGGGCATAAGTCATTCTCTTGCCTCAGCTTCCCAAGTAGCTGGGATTATAGGCCCACCACAATGCCCAGCTATTTTTTTGGTTGCAGTTGTCATTGTTGCCTGGCTGGCCCAGGCCGGGTTTGAACCTGCCAGCCTGGGTGGATGTGGCTGACTCCATAACCACTGTGCTACAGGTGCCGAGCCTATAAGAGGTTTTTTATTTGGTTGATTTTTGTAAATGTTCCATGGATATTGATTTGCAGCATACATAGTGAGATATGTTGTTATTAAAACATTATTGTTAGTTTTCCTGTTTTTCCTTGTCATTACTTTTGTTTTGTCAATTTAATTTGAATTAATTATCACCTTAATCCCCAAACCAGGAAAGGACCCAAGAAAGAAAGAAAACTATAGACCAATATCATTAATGAATATCCATGCAAAAATATTCATCAAGATCCTAGAAAACAGAATTCAACAACACATCAAAAAAAAAAATATATATACACCACAATCAAGTTGGTTTTATCCCAGGGTTACAAGTTTGGTTTAACATCCATAAATCTATAAATGTAATATACCACATAAATAAAATAAAAAACAAAGACCATATGATTGTATCAATTGATGCAGAAAAGGCTTTTGATAATGTCCAGTATCCTTTCATGATTAGAACTCTTAAGAAAATAGGCTTACATGGGACAATTTTTAAATTGATAGAAGCCATCTACAGCAAACCCACAGCCAATATCATATTGAATGGAGCAAAATTGAAAACATTTCCACTCAGATCTGGAACTAGACAAGGATGCCCATTGTCACCACTGCTTTTCAACATATACTAGAAGTTCTAGCCATCACTATTAGGCAAGAGAAGGGGGTAAAGGGTATTCAAATAGGATCAGAGGAAGTCAAACTCTCACTCTTTGCAGAGACATGATCTTATACCTGGAAACCCCCAGGGACTCAGCTACAAAGCTCTTAGAACTGATCAAGGAATACAGCAGTGTTTTGGGATACAAAATCGATACTTACAAATCAGTATATATACACCAAAAATAATCAAGCCAAAAAGAAAGTCAAGAACTATTCCTGGCTCAGTGCCCATAGCAAAGTGATTATGGCACCAGCCACATACACTGAGGGTGGCGGGTTCGAACCTGGCCTGGGCCAACTAAACAACTGCAACAAAAAAATGCTGGGTGTTTTGGCAAGGGCCTGTAGTCCCAGCTACTTGGGAGGCTGAGGCAAGAGAATCGCTTGAGCCCAAGTGTCTGAGGTTGCTGCCACCAAGGGTGACATAGTGAGACTCTGTCTCAAAACAAACAAACAAACAAAAAAACAACAATAACCAAAAACAAACAAAAAAAGAACTCAGTTTCTTTTACAGTAGTTCCAAAGAAGATGAAATACCTGGGAATTTATCTAACAATGGATGTGTTAAGATCCATGTGAAAGATCTATCTAAAGAGAATTATGAATGCCTGAGAAAAGAAATAGCTGAAGATGTTAACAAATGAAAAAATATACCATGCTCATGGCTGAGAAGAATCAATATTGCTAAAATGTCCATACTACCCAAACAATTTACAGACTTAATGCAATCCCTATCAAAGCACCAATGTTTTACTTTAAGGAACTTGAAAATATAGTACTTCATTTTATATGGAATCAGAAGAAACTCCGAATAGCCAGTAATAAAAACAAATCTGGAGTCATCACACTACCAGACTTCACATTATACTCTAACTCTGTAGTGATCAAAACACGATGCAGGCATAAAAATAGAGACATAGATATATGGAATAGAACAGAGAATCTAGAGATGAACCCAGCCACATATCATCATTTGATTTTTGACAAGCCTAACAAAAACATGCATTGGGGAAAAGAATCCCTATTTAACAAATGGTGCTGGGTGGGACCCATAGAAGACTGAAATGGGACCCACACTTCTCACCACAAAAATTGATTCTCAATGGATAAAAGATTTAAATTTAAGACATGAAACTATAAAAATACTAGAAAAGAGTGCAGGGAAAATGCCTGGGAAAATATTTTATGAGGAAGATTCCCCTGGCAATTGAAGCAACACCAAAAATATATTACTGGGATTTGATGAAGCTATAAGTTTCTGCACAGCTAAGGGCACTACAACAGAAGCAAACAGACAGCTTTCTGAATGGGAGAAGAATTTTGCATGTTGGATTTCAACAAAGGTCTGATAACTAGAATCTAGAGAGAACTCAAATTAATCAATAAGAAAAGATCGAAAAACCCTATTTCTTTGTGGGCAGGAGACTTGAACAGAAACGTCTCTGAAGATGACAGGTGAATGGCCAATAAACACATTAAAAAAAAGCTTATCATCTTTAATCATCAGAGAAATGCAAATCAAAGTCACTTTGAGACATCACGTAACCCCAGTAAGATTCGCCTACATCACAAAATCGCCAAACTGCAGATATTGGTGTGGATGCTGAGAGAAGGGAACACTTCTACACGGCTGGTGGGATTGCAAACTAATGCATATTTTTTGGAAAGAAGTATTGAGAATTCTCAAGGATTTAAAGGTGCCCTTCCATTTGATCCCACAATTCCATTACCCAGAAGAACAAAAAATCATTTTACAGCAAAGACATTTGCACCAGAATGTTTATTGTGGCCCGATTCATAATTTCCAAGTCATGGGAGCAGCCCAGATACCCATCAACTCATGAATAGATTAATAAACTGTGGTATGTGTATACCATGGAATACCATTCAGCCATAAAAGAAGATGGAGACTTTACATCATTCATGTTTACCTGGATGGAATTGAAAGACATCCTTCTTAGTAAAGTATCTCAAGAATAAAAAAAAAAAAGTATCCAGTGTACTCAATATTACTATGAAACTGATATAAAAACACTTATGCTCTCTTATGAATAAAACACAAATATAATCTAACAAGGGGGAAGAAGGGGGCAAGGAAGGAGGGAAAGGAAGAAGGTATTTGGTGGCAGGAGGGAGGGCATTGATGTGATCTCAACCTAATGTGCACAATGCAAGGGTATATTTCTTTCTTTTTTTTTTTTAGAGACAGAGTCTCACTTAGGTCACAGCTCGCAGCAACCTCCAACTCCTGGGCTTAGGTGATTTTCTTGCCTCAGCCTCCTGAGTAGCTGGGACTACAGGTGCTTGCCACAATGCCTGTCTATTTTTTTGTTGCAGTTTGGCCATGGCTGGGTTCGAACCTGCCACCCTCGGTATATGGGGCCAGCGCCCTACCCACTGAGCCATAGGCACTGCCCCCAAGCAAGGGTATATTTCTAAACAACTAAGAGTAAACGGCAAATGTCTTATCACAAAAAATTAAGTGAGGTGATGGTCATATTAATCAGTTTGATTTAAGTATTCCATATGGTATATCAAATCATCACATTGTATACATTATATACCCCATAAATGTATACAGTTATGATTTAAGCTGTATGGAGAACACAGAGATCTAAAAATAGATCTGCCATTCAATCCTATAATTCCTCTACTAGGTATATACCCAGAAGACCAAAAATCACATCATAACAAAGATATTTGTACCAGAATGTTTATTGCAGCCCAATTCATAATTGCTAAGTCATGCAAAAAGCCCAAGGGCCCATCGATCCACGAACAGATTAATAAATTGTGGTATAGGTACACCATGGAATATTATGCAGCCTTAAAGAAAGATGGAGACTTTACCTCGTTCATGTTTACATGGGTGGAGCTGGAATATATTCTTAGTAAAGTATCTCAAGAATGGAAGAAAAAGTATCCGATGTATTCAGCCCTACTATGAAACTTATTTATGGCTTTCATATGAAAGCTATAACCCAGTTATAACCTAAGAATATAGGGAAGGGGGAGAGGGAGGGGAGGAAGGGGAGAGGATGGGTAGACGGAGGGTGATTGGTGGGATTACACCTGTGATGCATCTTACAAGGGTACATGTGAAACTTAGTAAATGTAGAATATAATTGTCTTAACACAATAACTAAGAAAATGCCAGGAAGGATATGTTAACCAGTGTGATGAAAATGTGTCAAACTGTTTATAAAACCAGTGTATGGTGCCCCATGATCGCATTGATGTACACAGCTATGATTTAATATTAATAAAAAAAATTTAAACAAACAACAAAAAAAGAAATATAAAAGGTGGGGCCAGGCTCAGTGCCTCAAGCTTGTAATCCTAGCAGTCTTGGAAGCCGAGGTGGGAGTATCACTCCTTGAGCTTAGGAGTTCAAAACCAGCTTGAGCAAAAGCAAGACCCTGTCTCTACTAAAGATAGAAAAATTAGCTGGATGTTGTGGCAGGTGCCCGTAGTTTCAGCTACTTGGGAAGCTGAGGCAAGAGGATTGCTTGAGGCCAAAAGTTTGAACTTGCTGTGAGCTATGATGATGCCACAGCACTCTAGCCTGGGGCAACAGAATGAGACTCTGTCTCAAAAAAAAAAAAATATGTAAAAGTCTTTCACAATTATTGTTGCTTGTTCATTTCCCTTATTCTTTTCCACAGTTTTATGCTATGTGATTTGAGCAGTTAAGGTTCACAGCTGTTATATCTTCTTTGTGGCTTGTAGATGTCATTGTGCATCATAGACTATAAAAAGTTGAATGTGATATTTATTCAACGAGCAAATATTTGCTGATCATTTACTATATACTTGGCCACTGTGCTAGATTTTTTGTAAATATTTTTTTGCTTTGAATTCAGTGTTGACTGGCAACTATACCTTTCTGTATTTTTGCATTTTTTAGTTTAGATCTTAGCATTATTTTTCAAAACTTTTGACCTTCATGAGTGATTTTGTTTGAAATCCTTATTTTGTATATAGCACATACAAATATTAGAGTACTTTCCTTTTAACTGATGAATTTGTATCTTCATTATTATTATATTATATGTTTATTATTTTTTTTGTTGGTTTGCAAAGTTTTTTTTTTTTTTTTTTTGTAGAGACAGAGTCTCACTTTATCAGCCTCGGTAGAGTGCCATGGCATCACACGGCTCACAGCAACCTCCAACTCCTGGGCTTAGGCTATTCTCTTGCCTCAGGCTCCTGAGCAGCTGGGACTACAGGTGCCCACCACAATGTCCGGCTATTTTTTTTTTAAGACAGAGTTTTACTTTGCCACCCTCGGTAGAGTGCTGTACTGTCGCAGCTCACAGCAACCTCCAGCTCTTGGGCTTAGGTGATCCTCTTGCCTCAGCCTCCCGAGCAGCTGAGACTACAGGTGCCCACCACAATGCCGGCTATTTTCTTGTTGCCGTGGCTGGGGCTGGGTTCTAACCTGCCACCCTCGGTATGTGGGGCTGGCGCTCTACTCATTCCATCACAGGCGCTGCCCAGTTTGCAAAGGTTTTAAAAGAAAAAAAGCAAAGAACATAGTGAAACAGGGTAATCTCAATAAATTGAGCATGAACTATTACTTTGCATGGCTTAGTCTCTGAGGCATTTGCTGCCCTTTTTGTCATCTGTCTCATAGGAAGAGTCCTTGGGCTTGCCATGGTGATGAGGTACCTTGGAAACTGATGCTGAGAAATACCTAATAAATTCTCCTTCTTAATAATAAGCTCAGAGTATATCCTTGGATTGTCATTGGTTCCTTATTCCTCTTTGAGAGGTTACTGTCTCGCCAGGGTCTCATCAAATTTAGGGAGGCTATAAGAGCATAAAAACTCTTGAGAGGATGATAAGAAGAGCTTCCCTAAAGTGTAGACAGGATCTTTTCATTTGAAAGGCAGTGGAGCAACATTGAGGGCATTAAAGTTCAAGGGCATTGCCTCTCCACTGGGGAAAACACTGCTCAGTCTCCAGAATTGTAGGAATGTCTTCATGCAGTTATGATCTTGCATCCTTATGCTAAAAGGAATTTGACTGAGACTGTTGGTATCTTTCTCTCAACCACCATCATCCTGATCCTGTGACATTTGTGTGATGATTATAAACAACTTCCTCTCAAGGTTCAGTTCTTTCCACTCCCCTTTGACTTTGGGGTTTAGCTGGTACCCCATCTTGCATCAAAGAAAACAAAGCAGGCCTTGAATATTCTTTTATGTATGGAAGATGATAATGTGCTTAGGGTTTTCTGGAGTACCAGTTAAGAGGAGATCTCATTTGTGAGACATCAATAGCCAGATGAAGATGAAAAGCCTTTATAACTCACTGTTAGAACAAAGTGAATTCACGAAAGCTTAAAAAAAGTACAAATTAATATTAAATAAATTCAATAATTTGTACTTAGTTTTTTCCCCTTTTCATGTAACGGTGAATTAGACAATTGTAAGTCATAGCTTAAGTGAATCTGAAGCACAGTGAGACAGAATTTGTGTTTTGTAGGTAAAAATGGATTATTATATGAATGATGTAATGGCCTTATAATCAGTGAACCACTTTGCCCCTAAATAGCGACTAGTTGTTTGACAGGTGAAAGATGAGAGACAAAGGCGAAATAAGATTACTTGTCTAGGGTGAAAAGACTACCGTCTAACAAGGAGAAGATAAACTGGTGAGGTCAGATAATTTGGATAAAATATAAATCCCCTGTAAAATGAATGAAGACCAGTGAGAAATGAAGTTTCTAGAACCACAGAGCCTCCTTGCAGCCTCTCAGCTTGGAGGTCTGGCCCCCAGGCTACACATACAGCAAAGCTTTCAGAAATTTTATCTAAGTTCTGACTCAGTATGCTAATTTCCTCTCTGCAATTTGCTTTAGCTCTTTATGCCTGCTTTCTATGGCCATTCAGTTAGAACCCTTTTTCTCCCTATCAATTCTTACTCATGACGTTTCTCTCCCACAGATGACACTGCATTCTTATTACATGAATGACTTTTAGTGTATTTCCCAAAGTAAGTAAAAAGTAATCATGATACTAATGTAACCAAATGTTTTAGAATAAGAAAAATGAAATCAACATGTTTATAACAAAACTTTCAAGATGAAGGTGATAATTGGATAATTTGCTTTTTCTCTAAGAGAGATTAAAGTGAATTATCCTCCCTATATTAACTCTGTGCCATCCTTTCATGCACTTCTAATTTAGCTTGTAGTATTAGTCATTGCAGGTAGTCAGAAGTACTCATTGTACATTTATCCAATGTCTTGTTTCATGCAGCGTTATCCCATTTTTCCATAATATTAAGTTTTTAATTCAATACCTGATATGTTGAAAATATTTTTCCAAAGTTCTTTTCAGGGCCTCCTTAACTTCCTTGTTTTTCAGGCTGTAGATGAGGGGATTCAGCATGGGAGTGACTACTGTATACTGCACAGAGAAGAGCAACTCCAGGGGGGAACCTGAGTTTGGCAGAAGATGGCGGAGCAAACCTGAGCCATAGTAAAGTATCACTGCAGTGAGGTGGGAGGAACAGGTGGCGAAGGCCTTGCTTCTGCTTGAGGTGGAGCTGATGCTCAGGATGGTAAAGATAATGCGTGTGTAGGATAAGAAGACCAACAGAAAGGTTCCTAGCCCATGCAGGAGAGTGGAGCAGAGCAAGGCAATGAGGTTCCCAGAGGTATCAGAGCAGGACAGATGGAGGAGAGATGGCATCTCACAGCTGTAGTGGTGGATGATTTTGGCCTCACAAAAGACCATGTTTAATGCTAAAAGGATATTGATGAGTGCATCCAGAAAGCCCAGGCCCCATGAGCCCCATGCAAGATACATATACAGCTGTTTACTCATGATCTGTCCATAAAGCAATGGGTGGCAGATGGCAGCATAGCGGTCATAGGCCATTACAGAGAGAAGGCAGGCTTCAGTCCCTGCAGTGACAAACACAAAGAAGACCTGAGCGAGGCAGCCCTCTACTGAAATGGTTTTCCTCTGGGAAAGGAGGTTTTCCAGCATTTTAGGCACCGTGACTGAAGAGAAGCAGAGATCGACAAAAGAGAGGTGACTCAGGAAGAAGTACATGGGCATGTGAAGATGAGAATCAGTCCTGATCACCAGCAGTAGCAGCAGATTCCCCATTATGGTTAGAAGGTAGATCCCCAGGAACAGCACAAAGAGCAGAGCCTGGATATGGGGGTCAGCAGACAGCCCGAGGAGGACGAACTCTGTGATGGTGCTGTTGTTCAACAAGGCCATTTAGAAAGGCTGTTTCCTAGAAATAATATAAAAACTCATGGCAGCCAAGGTCCTACTATTCTGCAAGCAATTTTCTCAAAGTATTTATTGTCTTATTATATCACTCTTTTTCAGTAAATATCTTTGGCTCCTATTAGAGCCTAGATTTTGTGTCAGTCACGTGAAATATAAAGATGATTGAGGTGTGGTCTTTGCTCTTTAAATGGTCTATTGAAAGATGTGGATGTAAAGACAAGAAATTATTAATATAACAGTGTAAACAATATAAAAGGAGCTTAAAATTTGATGTACATAGGGGTCAGCAATGACATTCCATTGAGGAAGTGTGAACAAATATTTTTAGAATATTTAGAAATATTTAGAAATATTTGTGACTACCCGAGGAGAAATGAGTATGAAAGGAACAATAAGTTGGCATGCACAATATGTTCAAAATCTCAGGATTGAGAAAAGTCAAGTGATGTTTAGTAAAACATGGATGGTTCCAAAAAGCTAATGCTTAGAGTGTAATTGAGCAACATAGAACAATGGCTAATGTGGACTTAGCCTGTGAACTGCACAGAGAAGATCAGCTCCAGGAGGGAACCTGAGTTTGGCAGGTTCATTCATCCCTTGACATTCATTCCTTGATAGGTCTCTCCTGTACAGATAATTAGATAATCAGACTAGGTTCATATATTCCGCTGTACCACTAACTACCTGTGTGACTGGCGCAAGATGCATAAAACTCTGCACCTCAGTTTCTTAGTATATAAATTGGAGATAATAGTACCATGTAGAATTTTGAGGCTTACTTATGGGATTATATAGAAAGTGCTTCAAAACCACCCACTCCTAACTATTCATCAAATATTTATTAATGTTATAATCATATCTTGAGATTGTAAGTCTAGGAAAAGCTCAGAAAAATTCTCCTGTGGAGTGAAGCACCATCAAAGATCAAATTTGTTGCTGTTAATGCTGTAGGTATCATTATTTTTTGTGCCTTTATAAGAGAAGGGTGAGAAAACCACATTGAAATCACTACCAGTTGACTACCACTTCATGACTTCAGCTAGAAGAAAAATTGAGAATTATTTTGGAGACTGTCTCTTGTAAGAGGAAACCACATTGTGATTACTGTGGGTGCCACTCAGAAAAGAGGGCATGTAATTCCTCTTAGTAGGTATTGCTACCAGACTTTAGAAATGATAAGTGGGAAAGAAATTAACTGGGACTCATGTAGCTGCCTCAGGGGATCTTCAATAGAATTGCTAGGATGTATGTATATCCCAGAAAAGGAATACTTGAATAGGTATATAGGCTGCAGCCATAGCCAGAAGACTCTGCTCATTGCTATATTCTGGACTGCTCGCTCAGGTAACATAGGAAAAAAGCTAGCTTCTGTTGGAAATATCTGCTGCTAGTAATCCCTGTGCTGCAGGAAGACGTCCTCTCCTGCTAACTTTTCTCTGATCATACTCAGAAGGCTGTTGATAACAGGAATAGGACATTCATTCCAGGATAATCAACCTTCTGACTTTTATCCTGAGACACTGCCCTCAGTTTTCATATCCCATATCTCTCCTTCTTGGCCGGAATGTGTTCATGTCTCTTAAGTATCGTATATACTCGAGTATAAGCCGAGTTTTTTCTGGAACAAAATTTGTGCCGAAAAACCCGAACTCGGCTTATACTCGGGTCATACAGGTTATTTGATTCAGTGATTGTGATTTAGCTTGATTACCTGTTAAGCTACGGTTTTCTGCACTTTATTTAAAGTTTTAAAGTTGTTGTTGCTAGTTTA
>CAUYPK010051332.1:0-26960 GCA_963574355.1 Loris lydekkerianus | reverse complement strand
TCTCCATCGCCTGCAGGAATTGGAAAGAAGGAGAAAGACCATGACATTTAGTCAAGATGGTCCTGGGCCTCCCTTGGGTAGGGTTCTATTAGGTTAATGTAGTTAAAGTGAGATTTTTTTTTTTTTTTTTTTTTTTTTTTTTAGACATAAAATCACTTTGTTGCCCTTGGTTGAGTGCTCACAGCTCACAGCTCACAGCTATAGGCATCTGCCACAATGCCTGGGTATTTTTTGTTGCAGTTGTCATGGTTTAGCAGGCCCGGACAGGGTTCGAACCCACCAGTCTTGGTGCATGTGGCTGGCACTGTAACCACTGTGCTATGGGCACCAAGCCCCATGAAATGAGATTTTGAGAAGAGAATATTCTTTTTTTTCTTCTCTCTCTCCTCCCCAGGATAATCATTAAGATTTGTATACAAATTACATTTGCGTTACAAATGTCCTACTTGCCATTTAAAACTTAATTAACCCCTCTGACTTGCTATGATGTGTGACCAGTACAAAAATGATATTGTATCTTTAATCCATTCCTTGGCAAAAAGATATTTAAGAAAGAACAAATTGCAAAGCATTGTTTATAGTATGAAACCATTTTTTTAATAAGAATATATGTGTGTTTGTGTGTAGATATGCTTTATGTATATTATGAACAAAGAAAAACATTCAGAGGAATAGGTGTCAAACTATAATAAGGATTTTACTGTTATGTGCATGTGTCTACTTTAAATATATGTTGTTTATTATACATTAATTATCCCTCTCTAAGGCTGTAATAAATTATAATAAAGTTTGTCTCTGATGGTCAGATTATGGCATATCACTTAAAATTCTTTTGGCTACATAGGATAAAAACTGAGCTGAAACTTCTAAAGCAATAACTGAATTGTGTAGATACTTCTTGAGGCATAGGTAGATCCAGGGACTCAGATTATGTCATTAGCAATCCATTTCCCTCCATCTCTTGGATCTGCTGCTTTTTTATCAACTTCATTTCCAGGTAGTTTCAGGCCTGCATCTCATTGGCTCCACACCCAAGTGGACAGAGTGCTGCTCTTTCCCAAGAGTTCCAGTGCTGTCCCCAGACTGACTTGGATTGTGGTTCACTCCCAAAATAATGACTCACTGTGGCTTGGAGAAGCGCTATGCTGATTGGCAAGGCCAAGGTCATGTGATTCAAGAGGAGAACAAAGGCACTTTCTTTTCTTTTCTTTTCTTTTTTTTTTTTGGTAGAGACTGAGTCTCACTTAATCACCCTCAGTAGGGTGCTGTGGTGTCACACAGCTCACAGCAACCTCCAACTCCTGGGCTTAAGTGATTCTCCTGCCTCAGCCTCCCGAGCAGCTGGGACTACAGGTGCCTGCCACAATGCCCAGCTATTTTTCGTTGCAGTTTGGCTGGGGCCGGGTTTGAATCCACCACCTTTGGTATAGGGGTCCAGCACCCTACCCACTGAGCCATAGGCGCTGCCCCCATGAACAAAGGCACTTTCAAGAGTACCTAAGGAAACCAATAAAAGAAAGGGCTGAATGGTTCCTTAAGGGAAGTCCAGAGCCCTGTTGCCAGAAGAGGAGGAGCAGAACCACAAATGTCTACTTCAAGGGCACCTTCACTGTCTGGGTCATATATTTCTGTAATGACTGCAATATTTAAGATAAACCTGCATTTCTCTTGCAATGGCAAGGGGGAAATGAGATCCCCTTTCAAACAATTGATTTGAGCTGCATCTGTTTATGACAATAACTAAATGATGATTGAGAAAGCAGTAAAAGCCCAAATGTTGTCAGAGCCCTTGACTTTTCAGAACACAGGAGGAATAAACAGAAGTGAAACAGGGGAGTTGCCTTTCTCCTTTTTGTAGATTATTAAAGTCATGTATGCCTAAGACCCATGGGCCATCAGACAGGCTCTGGGGCCCTGAGTTGCTAGAGTAACGCACCTGGGGAGCTGGGCTTTCGTCATGGTCCAGCCTCTGCCTGTCTGCCTCCTGTGCTGTGCCTGTGTCACAGTGCCCTGAGCTCTCAGTCAGTGCTTGCCTGCATTCCAATATCACACTGCTTTGTTTCTTCATTTCAGGGTTACACTAAGGACATGGTGACAGACTTTGATGAGAAACATGATGAGTATTTAATATTGCTTCAGCAGAGGAACCGGTAAGATGTAGCCACTCTATGGCAGCCCTTAATATTAGCCAAATAAAAATCTATTTAGATTTATTAACAGCCTGCAGGTCCCGTTTCATGTAGGAATAGGATGCAGAGGCTTAGAATGTAATCTGCAATCTCAACTCTTATTCTCCATTCACTGATTTAATTGCATCTTCTGATTGAGCTGTAGCAAACTGTTCAATGTGTTAAGTGCCACCTCTTGCCTCCCTGCTTCTGTTCTGGGAGAAGGTAGGATTGTCAAGAAAAGCTTGAATTTGGCAGGGCTTGTGCAATAGTCACCTGAATAGCCTGGTCTGCAATCTTACAGGCTTTGTCAGTCTCTTGAAACCTGAGCCTGTAATTGTGTCCTGTTATGTTAAGGTGGAGTCATTTTATATTTGTGTTTGAAGTTGGTCGGTATGTTATTTAAAGTTCAGTTTGGACTAATTCTGTCTCTGGAGTGCTAGCTCTTAAAAAAAGCATGCAGTAGGTGCAATGTTTAGAGATCAAGGTCAAAGTATTGTGGTCTGGTTTGAAAGAGGTGGCACCTCTGTTCTTTTGCAGGACTAAGGGGGTTCATTTTCAATTCAACTGTGGTTTGTCTTTAGGCTCTGAACCTTGCAGTAAGCTGGATTTGCAACTCAAATGCTAGGAGGCAGCAAGGCAGTGAGTGAAGCCAGCTCAGGGGGCAGTGGACATCCGGTACTCTCATATACAAGCTGTTCAGCTCAGGCCAATTATTTGTAGGCACACAGTCCTGGGGGTCCAGGTCTTCCAAGTTTGCCAGGGAAGCTCAAAATCTGGTTTTGTGTTGTCAAATCCCCTGAGTTTTAAAATGTTGGCAATGGATTGGAATTAAAACACAAAACAAACAAAATTCACTGCCCAGGCCCAAAAACTGGTTGGAGAAAGTAGAGGAAATGGGACAGGTACTAATTTGGGCCTTTGTGTTAAGGGAGTGGGCTTGGAGTCTTGCAGGCAAGAATCTTGGGTGGGGATGGAGGGGTAGAGGGGACGGGGGCAGGTAGTAGTGTCATCCTGAATGTCAACCCTATCAACCCCTTGTCTCACCAATTGGACTCCTACTATTGTCTTTTTTTTTTTTTTTTTTTTTTTTTTTTAGAGACCGAGTTTCATTTTGTCACCCTCGGTAGAGTGCTGTGGCATCACAGCTCATAGCAACCTCCAGCTCTTGGGTTTAGGTGATTCTTTTGCTTCAGCCTCCCGAGTAGCTAGGACTGCAGGCGCCTGCCACAATGTCAGGCTATTTTTTTGTTGCAGTTTTGCTGGGACCGAGTTCGAACCCGCCACCCTTAGTATATGGAGCCAGCGCCCTACTCACTGAGCCACAGGTGCTGCCCAGATTGCTAGTATTGTCAAGGGGGCCCTGGTGGTATGTTGCATGGGACAAGTTTTGTAGTACAGGCTAGTCCTGTGCATTGTAGGAGCTTAGCATCCCTGCCCACTGGCTCCTTTCCTAAATTCCATTAAGTTCCGAGGATCTATGAAGACAACACCTGGCCACTTTCCAGATACCCTCCCTAGAAGACTGCACCATCCCTTGTGGAGAATTTCTGAATATATAAGCTCTCCAGGACGCACTAGAAACACCAGGTGCCCAGCTGCTCTGTGCTCATCTCCCACCATCCCAGCGGCAGCCTTAAACTAGAATAGCAGAGGCTTGTGCTAATTAGAACAACGGGGTTTTTTAATCATCATTAATGCCATGGAGTAGGATGTTTTTATTCAGTTTCTGGCAGGCTGGATGGTGCCACCAAACACCTGGGTGATCATTTAATCATTTGCACGTGACCTGTCTGGAGAGAGACTATCATAGTTCCTTATGAGTAAATTGTTTCTCATTAATCGAGGGATCAATACATGAGCAATGAAAGATGTATTTGGCTGATGGCATAAATGAGAACTTCCAGTGTAAAAGGTGACAACAGAAAGTCAATTAAAAACATATCAAAACTGAATTGCCATAAAATTTGGGGAGGGGGCATTGCCACTGAGAGGGAGCTGTCTTCATGATGGGACATTAGAAGATAGGGACTGGAAGAATGGAAATGTCCCTGAGCTAAGGTCGAGTCAAGCCTCAGAGGAACCTTTCGTGGAGTACCAACCAGGTGCCATGCACTTTGCCCCCTTATTTCATTTAATCTGCACACTACTACCCAGGGAGGCAGATAGGGTTATTGCGCCCATTTTACAGACAAGGAAGTAGAGTCCCAGAGGAGTGAGCAACTTGCCCAAGGTCTCACAGCCTGGGAGGCATGGAGCTGGGCTGTACTTTGTTTTCTTTGATGTTGTCATAAATAATCAAGAGGAGGAAAAACTGACAGGCTTGCTGATGGCCGAAAGTTCACTAAGGAGGGATTTTGTGGAAGTACACTGCAATTTACTCAGAAACCTAGTTATATAACAGGTGGAAAACCAGCTTGTGAGCTTTACAGTGGGCATCAAGGGAGGTAAAAACTGAGGCTACTTGATTGGGTTGCCTATATCCCAAGGAACGGGATGTGATTTCACAAAAGAGAGTGAATTCTTTTTCTTTTTCTCTCTTTTTTTTTTTTTTTTTCACTCTGTCCCCTGGGTAGAGTGCTATAGCATGATCGTAGCTGACAGCAACCTCAAACTCTTGGGCTCAAGTGATCCTCCTGTCTTAGCCTTCTGAGTAGCTTGGACTATAAGCATCTGCCACTACACCCAGCTTGTTTTTCTACTATTTAATAGAGAGGGAATCTCATTCTTGCTCAGGCTGGTCTTGACATTGGAATGAATTTATAGCAGAGATCTGCCTAGAACCCAGCTGCCCAGGAGATGCTGATCAACTTTCATTCATCAGCAAGAATTTCTTTGAGTTCCTCCTAAGTGCCAGGCATTACCACTAGTGTAAAGGGGAGCATTGTGATGAGGAAGACACAGACTATATTAGTTAGTGCTCTTTTGGTTGTAAGGGACAAAAAGCCAAAGTAGGCTTGGCGCCCATAGCACAGAGGTTATGGCACCAGCCACAAGCACCGAGGCTGGCAGTTCAAACCCAGCCCGGGCCAGCTAAACAACAATGACAACTGCAACAAAAAAATAACCAGGCGTTGTGGCAGGCGCCTATAGTCCCAGCTACTTGGGAGGCAGAGGCAAGAGAATCGCTTAAGCCCAAGAGTTTGAGGTTGCTGTGAGCTGTGACATCATGGCACTCTACCAAGGGCAACATTGTAAGACTCTGTCTCAAAAAAAAAAAAAAAAAAAAAGCCAAGGTAAATGGGCATAAATAGCTAGGTAACTTGTTGGCTCATGAAATTTAGAAATCCAGCAGATATTCTGGCCTCAGGCATAGCAGGATCCAGGCGTTTAAATTATTTCACCAAAACAAATTATTCCCCATTTCTTACCTTTGTTTTCCCATGTTGTAGTCATTCTTAGATAGGTGCTTTCCTCACAATGGCCAAGACAGCCAGTGGAAGCCCCCACTTACATCCTATCTCAAAAGGAAGAGAGTGTGTCTTTTGGAATACTTCCAGTAGAAGTGCTGAGAGAGGCTCTTGTTGGCTGGGCTGAGCCCCGTTCTCATTCTGAGCCAATTGGTCCATGTGTCTAGTTAGGTGGCCTAGTCCGACTGGCCACTCTGTGGCCACCCTCCTAAGTTGGGTGGTACAGTCAGTCCCCCCCAAATCACGTGGAGTAAGAGGAGGAATGAAGCTGTACCCCAAGGAAATTTGAGGGGCATTGTCCGGAAGATTGGTATGAGGTATGGACACCAGGCAGGCAAAAAGACAGGGGTCTACCACTCAGTCCTTCCCCTTGAGAAACTTCCTGGGTAGTAGCAGGGTAAGCACGAGATCACCTGTAACCACACCAGGAGAAGCAGAAAGTGATCATGTGCCCCAGGAAGGGACCAGGTGAGGGCAGGGGAGGCTCTGGAGATGTGATAGCCCCACCTGCCCCTGTACAAACCCTCCCAGCTGTCTGTCTCAGCGGGCTCTTAGTGATTCTGGTCACTCAGTCTCATGAGAGATGTAATCACACACGACAAGATTCATGAAAGAGCAAGCAGTGCAATCAAAGGGCTGAGATAGGAGCATCGACTGGGAAGATTAGGACCCTCCTGTCTAAAGAGGTGGGGCTGTAATAGGCACCTCTAGATTGTGGAGGGTGGACAGAGTCCAAGAATCCAGCGATACTATTATCACTTGGTCCTTGAAAAAAAGAAGTTTGAGGGAAACTTATAGGAAAATCTGCCCCAAGATCAGGTTGAGGCAGAGAGAAGGAAAGAGGGAACAGCCCCACTGCCACACTCTGAGCTGCTGCTGTAACTCAGTGTCTCCTATTGTCATGATTATAACCCATGCAGGGGTAGCCATTCTTAGTCTCATTTTGCAGAGGAGGGAAAAGCCCCAGGGCAGTGTAGGAACTTACCCAAGGTCACCTACTCTGGGGAAGTGGCAGAGCCTTCAGCACTGAGCTCTGTCCTCACTGCACCACGCCGACCCCTGTAGGTGCTGTTCTGAGGGGCATCGTGTGGGCCACCCGGGTGCTAGGGAGGAACAGCAGACTCTTGCACCCTGCCCTCTCCCTCCTTGTCCTTTGACGGTGGACTCAAATGCCACCACCTCTAAGGCAGCCGCACCTGGGAGCCATTGCTCCCTCCCATGCTCCTTGCTCAGAGCATCTGTTGCATGATGTCTGGTGTTAGAGGAAAAAAACAGCAGAATGGGGTAGGAGAGAATGCAGGCCCCCTGCTTGGGTGGGGGGCTTCCTATGGGCTGGAACTGAAATCCTGGCTCAGCTGCTTCCTTGGCTCTCTGGTAAAACAGGCCAGTGGAGGAACCTAAATCCCAAGACCATTGAAGGATAAAGTGAGACAAGGCACTTGAAGGACCATAGTAAGTAAGCCCACCACCGAAATCAGCCATCTTCCTCCTCCTCTCAATATTAAACACGCCTTCTCCCCAAGGTGACGTCCAAGGCTGACCTTTGAGGAAACCTCTCGGTTAACCCATGTGATAACTGAGAGCTGGTAGAACCATGTGGGTCTCCACATGTTGCAGCAGCCACACCACTCAGAGACCAGAGACATGAGCCCAGTCATCCTCAGGCCCTGCCCTTCATGCTCCCTAGGTCCTGCTCACCATCTGGGTTGCTACTGTGGTGGCCCAAGATGGGAACAGTCCTCCCAACCACCCTAGGCCTCTACCATGTAGTCCCAAGTCAAACACACTCCCTCATGACACCTTTGCTACTAACTCAGGGAGCCTGCATTTCCTCATCTGTGCAAAAGAGCTCCACAGAGATGACTCTAAAGGTCAATACCATGGGGGTAAAATGGAAGGAATAGCTGTGATGTGCAGCAGGAAAATGGTAGCTGTTATCATCAGGATACTCAACCAGGTCCTCTGGTAGACCTTGAGTTCCTTGGGGCCACTTGTTCTTAATAGACATTGAGAGAATTCCCGGTAGTTCCCCAAGCCAACAGGATGATTCCTGTGCCCAAGGGTCCAGATTCCAGTGGGGAGGGAGGGAGAATAAAGATAAAGCCACAGTATAATGTCAGGCGGTGTGATATGTGTGCCCTGAAAAAACTCAAACCGGGAAGAGAGAGGAGGGTGGCAGGGCAGCAGGTGTCAAGGCTCAATTTTAGATAGGGCAGGAACTGAATCTGACTTATCTGAATCCCCTGCACTTAGGACAGCTTTTTATGCAAAGTAGGCTATCAATTAAAAAACATACTTTTCTCTGATGCCACCTGAATATTACTGATGCTCTCAGCTGCGGTAGGGGAGTTCCTTTAGCAATTCCTTTCACAGTCTGAATAATTATCTACTAATTTATCAGTTTCATAAATCCACATTTTCATAAATCATTGTGTTTAATGAGAGACCCACATGGAATGCCAGCCCTGGATTCTGGGTAACTGGATGCCGTGATTGTTAACGTGGCATCTGAAGCTGGGGAGAGAAGTTGAGGCAGGCTGTGCTTGGTGATCAGATTTCCAATCCTGCCCTGCCACAGTGCTTCCCCGTACATAGGTTCCTGCTTGCTCCCTGGAGACTGCTAGTGGCCTCCTGGAGACGGCTGGTCTTGGAAATTGTCTCTTAGTTACTTGTGTTTTCCTTCTGTTATATGTTGTTGCCCAACAATCAGGCATCTCCAGGATTCCAAGGCTGGTAAGAGATAAGCAGTCTGTAGTAAATGCTCCTGCCACGATTGTTGAAAAGATGGATGTATCAGCCGCTAAAGAAATATTTAAAGAGTAAACAAAGAAACCCATAATGCCACTGCCTTACTTCAACAGCCGATTTCATTTTACACTTATCACTTTCTACTCTGGGTTCAGAAACTCACTTGTTCCAAGTTTGCTTTTACCATGTACATACCACATTTATTCTGTCTTTTTCAGACCCACCCCCTGCCACTGAACAGATCACAGTCTCCCTTGTTTCTATAGACTCCTTACAACTGCTGCATTATATGTCAGCTTCCTCTTCCCTGGTGTTGGACATTTGGCTTATTTTCGGGGTTTTGTTATGACTCAACACTAACCATCTTCTTGCTCTTCTTTGCCAGAATGTGCTTACTAGGCAAAGACCATACATAGCATTTTCTATATTTTCATGTTACTTCCAAGAACCTTCTGTGAGTTACAAGAAAAATCTAGGAGCTGGGCAAGGTGGCTCACGCTTGTAATCCTAGCACTCTGGGAGTCTGAGGCAGGCAGATTGCCTGATCTCACAGGTTCGAGACCAGCTTGAGCCAGAGTGAGACCTCATCTCTAAAAAAATAGCTGGGTGTTGTGGCGGATGCCTGTAGTCCCAGCTATTTGGGAGGCTGAGACAAGAGAATCACTTGAGCCCAAGAGTTTGAGGTTGCTGTGAGTTATGACTCTACAGCACTCTACTAAGGGCAACAAAATGAAACTGTCTCCAAAAAAAAAAGTTAAAAAAAAGAAAAGTCTAGGTTTGCCAATTTCAACATCATCTCACCGTAATGAAGTTATCTTCATTGTGGTGAAGACCCTGGAGGCAAATTGCCTAAGTTTACATCCTCGCCTGTCATGTACTTGGCTGTGTGACTTTGAGCAAGTTACTTAACCTTTCTGTGTCTCAGTCTCCTTATCTGCTAAGTGGGATAATAAAAGTAATTACCCTATAGGGTTGTTGAGGAGATGAATGTCTTAATACAGTTGATCCTCGTTATTCTCAGATTCCATGTCTGTAAATGTACCTACTCACTACAACTTATCTGTAACTGTTACCCAGATGAAGAGGGTCCAGCCACCTGTCTCTGTCAGCCAATATACAGAGACGGGGATAGCTTTCTCAGAAGGCAGCTGATTCTGGAGAACAGTGAGTGTAGCCTGTCCAAGACCGTTTTGTTCTTTTCCAAAATCACAGCTTTATGACATACAAGTTCAAAGCAAAGACCACATTAACCTTTATTTTAAATAATAATCAGCATAACTTAGTGATCTATTATGACATTTCCAATTCAAAAGTTAATCTCCTAAACCAATATACCTAAACTACTCAAGATAGGTATATTTAAGATAGGAACTAAATTTATAAGACAAGAATGGGAGACAGGAGGTGAAGGTCACTTAGGACTTAAACCAACCAGACCAGTTGCGTCGCGGTGGCCCCAACCTGATTCCATCTGATTTTCACCACATGCGCTCTCACAACCCCATGGTCAATGCTTTCAGCCATTGGCAGACCAGAGCAGCAACAAATTTTAGTCACCTGACACACACATTCCCAGGTGAGGTAGAACAAGGCAACACTCCCCTTCTTTTAGCTCCCACCAAAACATGCCTAGTGCTACGTTTTTTGCATTTTTGTCTTTCTCATTGATGATTTCACTATTTGTTTATTTATTTATTTAGTAGAGACAGAGTCTCACTTTATTGCCCTTGGTAGAGTGCCATGGCATAACACTGCTCACAGCAACCTCCAACTCCTGGGCTTAGGTGATTCTCCTGCCTCGCCCTCCCGAGCAGCTGGGACTACAGGCACCCACCACAACACTGGCTATTTTTTTGTTGTTGTTGTTGCAGTTTGGCCGGGGCCAGGTTTGAATCCGCCAGCCTCGGTATATGGGTCCAGCACCCTACCCACTGAGCCACAGGCGCCGCCCAGATGATTTCATTGTTTAAACCGGCCCCAGACATAGTGCTGAAATGATGTCTAGTATGCCTGAGCACTAAAAGGTGGTAATGTGTCTTGGGAAGAAAACACACATGTTAGGGAAGCTTTGTCCAGGCATGTGTTGGGGCGCTTTTGCCTGCAAGTGCAGTGTGAAAGTATCAGTAGTGTAAAAGGGTATCTTTAAACAGAAGCACACATAAAACAAGGTTATGCAATAACTGGTTCATGAAAATGTTACCAGAGATCCGCAGGAACTAAATCCTGCATTTGCCCTATAAGCAAAGGTTCCATATTTGCCAGTTCAGTGCTCACGGTGGCTATCTAGACCCCACGTATAGCAAACAATGAGTACCGAATGTGTATGTATTTAGAACAGTTTGGCACAGAGCAAATGCCTTTTGTGTGATGGCTATTATTTTTTAAAATTTCAGTTTTGCTAATTTTATAGGTGCTTATAGGATTACCAAAGAAGATGCACACTGTTGCTGTGTTGGTTGGTGGTCTGTATAAATCTAGTCTATGTGGGGGTGGGTAAAGGCATTTGTAAAGACACTGGAGGGTTTGGCATCAGATGGAAGCCTTTCTGGCCCAGGCTGAAGAGAACTCTGTATGCTTTTTATGACAATGGAACATCAGGAGCAGATAAAGGGCCAAGTTCCAAGTATGAGGGTGGGCTTCAGTGAAAGCTAAAATTAGAGACCTGGCCACACTCATGCCAAGACTCTTTTAGCCAAAGGATAATCATGTCGTTAATCTCCAACAAACACCTATAATCAAACATTGATACATTTTTTTAACTGCATCAGATATGAAATGATTGCCCTTGAGATACCATACATGTTTGAGAACACACTGAAGCAAAAAATTACTCTGCCTGGTCTGATGAAGAATGTTTTCTAATGTGTTATGTGAAATCTCTCTCACAAAGCTGTAGGCCCTAAGCCATTTTTTGTTATACATCAAACAAATTTTCACTATTGACACAACGTGCAGTTGCATAGAATTGGGATCGTTTCAGAGGATCGTCTCAGAAAATCCAGGTTGCACGATGGTAGCACATACACACGCGCCTCCACGCTGCCTCAGCTACCACAGGGCAGAGACCGTGTGTGTTTGTTTCTGCTAATGTGCATTTGAGCCTTAGAACCAGAGCAGAAACTCCCCTGCAGGGCCCCAGATAGTCTCCCCCTTGCTGCTTCTCCACGTGTGTAATGGGCCTCTTAGAGGCTGTTTGTAGACAAACAGCTGGGCATACATCCCCCAGCCTCTGATTAGACACGCTTTGCCCTAAGAACAGCAGTTCACTCCTGGCTTTGGGGTGGTAGCCACCCAGACTCTCATATGATGAGGAACAAGCGTCATTTCTCTTTCAGGATATTAAAGCATTTGAAAACCAAGGACCCCATGCAATTGAGACTGGAGCACTTGGAGCAGGGTTTCTCTGTCTATGTCAACGGGGCCAATTCTGAGCTGAAGACATCACCACGAAAAGCCGTTCACGCTGACTTCTCCAGAAGTGCCTCACACGCCGAGGGGACACGTGGTGAGTGCAGGCTCTCCAGCTCTGTTAATTAGAATTAATTAGGGACCAAGCACATCTTGTGCACATGAACTTAACAGCATATAATTGGATAAGGTATACACATTAACCATAGACTCTTAGACAGAAAGAAAGAGTGAGAGTGAGAAAGAGAAATTCTGTTTTATTCCTTTCTAAACTGGTTTTGGGGCCAGGCATGGTGGCTCATGCTGGTAATTCTAGCAGTCTGGGAGGCCAAGGCAGGTGGATTGCTTGAGTTCAGGAATCCTAGACCAGCCTGAGCAAAAGTGAGACCAGTCCAAAAAAACAGCAGGAGGCGGCACCTGTGGCTCAGTGGGTAGGGTGGCCCCATGTACCGGGATGGCAGGTTCAAGCCCGGCCCTGGCCAAAACTGCAAAATAAATAAATAAAATACAAAATAGAAAAACAGCAGGGTGCTGTGGCACATACCTACAGTCCTAGCTGCTAAGGAGGCTGAGGCAAGAGGATCACTTGAGCCTAGGAGTTTGAGCTTGCTGTGAGCTATGAGACCATGGCATTGCACCCAGGGTGACAGAGTGAGATTCTGTCTCAAAAAAATAAATAAACAAATAAATTAAAATAAATAAAAAATAAAAATATGAAATTGGTTCTTTCCCCCCCTGAAATCTTAAAAACAACTCAAAAGTTTTTCTTTTTCTTTTTTTTTTTTTTTAGTATTTTCCCAAATCTAGGATTGAATTAAGGTTGTGGCAGTGGAGATAAAGAAAAGAAGGTGGCTTAGAGATAGAAAGACATGGATTAAAGATGGATTTGGTTGTCATAGGAAAAGGGGGAATCAATAATACACAGGTTCTGGCTTCAATAACTGAGTGAAGTGTGGGATCATTTATTGAAATAGAGAAGTCTCGGGAAGGGTAAGTTTTTGTTTTGTGTTTGTTTTTGCAGTTTTGGGGGCCAGGGCTGGGTTTGAACCCACCACTTCCAGCATATGGGGCCGGGGCCCTACTCCTTTGAGCCACAGGCACTGCCCGAAGGGTAGGTTTTTTTTTTTTTTTTTTTTTTTAAGAGACAGAGTCTCACTTTATTGCCCTCAGTAGAGTGCTGTGGCTTCACACAGCTCACAGCAATCTCCAACTCCTGGGCTTAGGCGATTCTCTTGCCTCAGCCTCCCGAGCAACTGGGACTACAGGCGCCCACCACAACCCCCAGCTATTTTTTTGTTGTAGTTTGGCTGGGGTTGGGTTTGAACCCACCACCCTCAGTATATGGGGCCAGTGCCCTATCCACTGAGCCACAGGCGCCACCCTCAGGAAGGGTAGGTTTATGGGGAACATCATGAGTTTGGTCTCAGGTTTGTACAGATGAGATGTCTCTGAGAATCTAAGCAGAAGTGCAGTAGGTTGTTGGAGAAAGGGTCTAGAGGGCAGAAGGGAGGACTAAGCTGAAGTCACACAACTGGACAGCAGAAATCATACACAAAACATGTTTAAAGTTCCCTCTCAACCCCTGTTCATTTATTCCATAAACATTTATTAAGTGATTTTAAGTCTTAGGGATACAGAGGTGAAAGAGACAATGTTGGTCCCCATCATTATGGACCTCACATTTAGTGCAGGTAATTTGGATGTCACAGAAAGGACACAGCTGTGGCTTTTCCAGGCAGGCTCGAGGAGGCAGGTCACAATGTGTACTTTGTGATGAGATGTGCGATGTAACTGGGATGGCACCAAGGACCCCACTGGGAGCTGGTCCTCCCTCCTGCACGACTGGCCGCCTGTTACCTCTCTGCTCTGGTGTCTCCTCTCCCACACACAGTCCTCTTTGGAGGTGAGCAAATGGATAGGGAGGCACGAGATGAGGGGCTGGAAAGAGGGCTGAGGTGGAGGGTTGGGGAGCCATAGAGGTGAACAGCACAGAGGCTGCTGGTGCAGCTTGCGGCCTCAGCCCCTCATCCTTCCAGGCAGAGAAGCTGGGCTGCTGCCTGCCACAGGAGTCTTGGCCTGGGCCCCACATGAAGTGCTTGCAGATTTTAGTCCTGTGGGTCTTTTGGGTGTTCATCTTATGGCTTATGGCCCCCTGTCTGGATCTGACAACTGAATCAGCACCCAAGGAAAAACAGAAGTGCTTGGTACCATGGAGTTCCACCTGCCCTTGGTTCAAATTCAGAAAGTGTGGCTGCCCTTCTGAGACCCTCAACTGCTCCTCCTGCCACCACACATCTGGAGAATGCAACTGGTTTGACATATGCTACAAGAAGACCATGGGGTACCTGATGAAGATGAAAGAGTCTATGGCCTCTGACACTGTACTCTGCTGGTTGGTCAGTGGTCAGCCTTGGGCCCAATCCCATCCTCACCCATCTCCCACTCTCTGGCTCAAACCCCTGCCCTGCGCCCAGGCTTATTGCATCTCCCTCTTCCCGGCATCCTCTGACCTCTGGATGGGACAATCACCCTCCCGGGGCTGCTGCTCTCCTTCCCCTGGGCTCAGCCCCCAATCTCCTCTCTCCTGCTGTTCCCAGGGCATGAACTCAGGGAGCGAGGTTGGGAGAGTGTGGAAGAAAGTGTTTAGGGCGATTCGGATACCCTCAACAAGCCATTTTGATTTCTACTGTGGGACTTGTGCAGTGTTGGGGAGCTCACTGACCCTGCAGGGCTCCAGCCTTGGTGACAACATAGACCAGCACCCCATGGTCTTCAGGTGGGTGCTGAGGAGAGGGAGGGAGTGGGAAGGCCAGGTGCACCCCAAAGTTCCTTCAGTTTCTGCTGTCCTTCCCAGGATAAACCCTGCTCTGAGAGAGACATGGGGAACTAAACCACAGGATGCTTTCTCTGTCCCAGGAATGCCAGCAATCAAGGTTCCTGGAGGCAGCTGCTACGGCTGCTGCAGCTTCCTGACCTGGCATGGACTCAAGAGGCTCTGAGTGACAAGGTGATGGAGTCATCCTTGGGCATTTTCAGTGTGGTGTGTGAGGGGAGACCACCACAGGGCGACAGCAGGCATTCTGGGGTAACCCTCTGAGAGATTACTGGGGGCACCACCGGGTTTTCCCTGCTGAAACTCCCCATCTCCAATTCTCTTAGATTTCAGAAGATGGTCCAGTTCCCTAGTGGAGGAGAAGATACCAAAGGCAAGGTGAACCAGGCTTGGTGACTCAAGCCTATAATCCTAGCACTCTGGGAGGCCACGGTGGGTGCATCACCTGAGGTCAGAAGTTTGAGACCAGCCTGAGCAAGGGCAAGACCCCATCTCTAAAAATAGCCAGGTGTTGTGGCAGGTGCCTGTAGTTCCAGCTACTCGGGAGGCTGAGGCAAGAGAATTGCTTGAGCCCAAAAGTTTGAGGTTGTTGTGAGCTAGGATACCATGGCACTCTACCCAGGGGGACGGGGTGAGACTGTCTCCAAAAAACAAAGCAAACAAAAATACCCCAAAGGTGAGGTGAGGGGACAGGAAGGAACAGGATGTGTCTGTGGACTGCTGTGCGGAGGACCCCTGGTCAGCCCTCTCCTGCTTCTTCCCCAGGTACAACCGGGGCAACTGACTGGATGATCAGGGTCAGGATCCATCCTGGCTCATGTCTCTGCTCTATGTCTTGCATACCTGGGCCCAGGCAGGAGCTGGTGGGCTCAAGCGCTCCTCCTGCCTCAGTCTCCCGAGCAGCTGGAACTGTGGGTGCTCGCCACTGCATCCAGCTTGCCTCACACACTTTTTACTTCTTTCCTTCTCTTATGCCCCGGGGAATCGTCTCCCTCTAACACAATAAGGAACACTAAAAAATAAATTAATTAATTAGATTAAAAAAAAAAGGAACAGCTCGTTGGTGCTCTTTTAGGGGCCTCTGGATGCCTCTCTGAGAGTGCTTACCCCACTGTGTCCAGAGTCTGTGTTCCCTGGAGGAGGTGAGCTCCACTCTCCTCCCAGCTCCCAGAGGTAGCCTGTCACACTACATGCTGAATGAGGGGAGATGAGGGTAAGGGCAGGAATCTGCTTGCTGACACACATATCCCTTTCTCTTGCACCAGGTCGTGCCCCCTTCGGATTAAGACCAGAATAGCAAGGAAAGAGGTTCTATTATTGGGAGGATAAAAATCAGGCCCGTGGCTGCAAGGAGATACTGTCCCCGACCGGTACAGAAGCAGAAGTGGAAGTTGTTCATCAGCTGGAGTGCGTGGGCAAGCTCATGTGACACGTGACGCCTAGCTGAGTCTGTCCAAGTCCTAGTCCTTTGGGCCTGAGTGCAGGGGGGTGCCGTGATTACAGCAGCAGCAGTGTGACTGTGAAGGCTCAGGGGTAGTGGGCAAGAGCAAGTATATAGAGATCAGTCTGGTACTGAATAAAATCCCCGATTCTCTTACCTGTATGCACCTTATTTGGGAAAGAAGGGCCAGGCTTGGGTGGCGCCTGTGGCTCAGTGAGTAGGGCACCGGCCCCATATACTGAGGGTGGCCCCGGGCAAACTGCAACAACAACAACAAAATAGGCGTTGTGACAGGGGCTTGTAGTCCCAGCTACTTGGGCGGCTGAGGCAAGAGAATCGCCTAAGCCCAAGAGCTGGAGGTTGCTGTGAGCTGTGACACCACAGCATTCTACCGTGGGCGATAAAGTGGGATGTCTCCAAAAAAAAAAAAAAGAAGGGCCAGGCTTGACTTCTAGATTCCCTGGGAGCAATATGTATTTTCCACCTGATACCCTGGAGCAGGGGAGGTGTAATTTAGACCTTACTCCTCGCAAAGTGCAAACCCAGACTGAATTGCTGGGGGAGGTTCTTTTCCCACTCAGATAAGACTCCTTGTTTCATCCATGTTGTGGGGTAGGTTTCTTTTCTAGCCAAGATTTTCACCTGACGGTTTGCCATTTTGAAGTTCCCAGTTTTTTTAGGGACCTTGTTTACAAGTCTCTGCCTTTGCTGAGTTCAAGACTCTGCCCATATGGGCATTAAAACTCCTGAATTTCTCGGGCTGGGCGTGGTGGCTAATGCCTGTAATCCTAGCACTCTGGAAGGCTGAGGCCAGTGGATTGCTTGAGCTCAGGACTTCTAGACCAGCCTGAGCAAGAGCAAGACCGGGTCTCTAAAAATAGCTGGGCATAGTGGTAGGTACCTGTAGTCCCCGTTACTTGGGAGGCTGAGGCAAAAGGATCACTTGAACCTGGAAGTTTGAGGTTGTTATGAGCTATGATGCCACAGCACTCTACCAAGGGCAACATAATGAGACTGCCTCAACAAACAAACAAAGTAACCCTCTTGAATTTCTGGGCTGTTCTCTTTTTAATTTTAGCTTCTGGGGACTTCCTGTTTTTCTTTTGACCTTTGCTCTGTATTTAAGATCATTTCTATTAAAATAATATATGGGCGGTGGCATCCGTAGCTGAGGCGGTAGGGTGCCGGCCACATACACTGAGGCTGGTAGGTTTGAACCTGGCCCAGGCCAGCTGAAACTACAATGACAACTGCAACAACACCAACAAAACAGTCGGGCATTGTGGTGGGTGCCTGTAGTCCCAGCTACTTGAGAGGCTGAGGCAGGAGAATCACTTAACCCAAAGAGTTTGAGATTGGTGTGAGCTATGACGCCACAGCACTCTACCCAGGGCAACAGCTTGAGACTGTCTCAAAAAACAACAATATATGGTTTGTACATATGCAGGCTTGTAGGAATTGCCTCAGGAAGGGGACAGCCTCTCAAGTCATTGGGATTACAAGCATGAGCCACTATGCCCAGCCTCACCAAAATTGTAGATTTATTTTTCTTTTCAGTTCTGTTAGTTTTTGACTCATTGTTTAGTCTGTTGGACTGCTAGAACAAAATACCACAGATCAGTTGGCTTAAATAACAGGCAGTTATTTCTCACAGTTCAGGAAATCTAGGAAGTCTGAGATTAAGATGCTAGCAGATTCAGTTCTTGGTGAGGGCTCCTTCTGGCTTGCAGGCAGCCGCCTTCTTACTGGGTGCTCACATGGCCTTTGCTGTATGCACTAAGAAAGAAAAAATGCTCATGTCTCTTCGTCTTCTTGTTTTTTTTTTTTTTTTTAATTTTTTTTTTGAGAGAGAATCTGACTCTATTGCCCAACTAGAGTGCCCTGGTGTCAAAGCTCACAGCAACCTATAACTCCTGGGCTCAATTGATTCTCTTGTCTCAGCCTCCTGAGTAGCTGGAACTATCAGGGTATGCCACAACACCTGGATTTTTTTCCTATTTTTTAATTATTATTATTATTAAATCATAGGGTTGTTTTCTGTTTTTAGTAGAGACAGGGTCTCACTCTTGCTCAGGCTGGTCTCCTCCTGAGTGCAAGATATCCACCCACCTGGGCCTCCCAGAATGCTGGGATTACAGGCATGAGCCACTGCGTCCAGCCTCCTCTTTTCTTTTCTTTTTTTCTTTTTTTTAAATTTAATCTTGCTTGTTCATACTTCTTCTTTTGAAGTACTCTTTATTTTGTTCATTTTATTCTTCTTCTGGCCATTCTCTTTGTCTCCCCAGTAGCTGGGATTACAGTCGCCCACCACAATGTCCGGCTGTTTTTAATGTTGTTAGTAGAGACAGGGTCTTACTCTGGCTCACTGCTGCTCATACTGGTCTCGAACCTCTGAGCTCAGACAATCCACCCGCCTCGGCCTCCCACAGTGCTGGGACTACAGGCGTGAGCCACCATGCCTGGCCCAGCCTCCTCTTTTCTTATAAGGGTACCAAGTCCATTGTGAGGAAGAGACCTTCTTGACCTCGTTATTAAGCCTAATATCTCCAAAGCTCTACCTCTAATACCATCACATTGGTGTTTAGGCCTTCACAGTTATTTGACACAGCATCCCTCAAGCTTAGGTAAGTAAGCCCTAATATGCAGCAAGGGTCTCTTTGGAGGCCCCACTGTTACTCCCTACATTGGCCTCCCTCACTGACATATTCAGGGGAACACAAACATTCAGCCCATAACACTCATGTATTTTGAAGCTCAGTTATTCGATGCATATGCATCAAATGTGTTATGTCTTTGGCCTGGCGCCTATAGTACAGTGGTTACGGCGCCAGCCACATATACCGAGGCTGGCGGGTTCGAACCTGGCCAGGGCCAGTTTAACAACAATGACAACTGCCACAAAAAATAGGCTTTGTGGCAGGCACCTGTAGTCCCAGCTACTTAGGAGGATGAGGCAAGAGAATCACTTAAGCCTAGGAGTTTGAGGTTGCTGTGAGCTGTGACATCACAGAACTCTACTGACGGCGACATAGTGAGACTGTCTCAAAAAATATATACATATATATAAAATAATATATATATATACAATATATACACATAATTACTTACTTTATTCTAATAGTTCTTTTTGTCCACAAATATCCTACAAAGGATGCCTAGTCGATGTGCTGAGTTCTGAAGAAACCTGAAGCAATTCTTTCCCTGGGGGTTATATTATCAGTTATATTATACACAGTTTGGTCTACTTGATTTGTTTTCAACTTTAGGGTTTGCATTATTCCCAATTTTAATTTCATTTTATTTTTGACAAGATATAATGTAAGAATCACATGGTGATGTTTGCTGCACAGATTAAGTGACATAGCCCTTTAATGCCACCAAGAGTCCAGTGAGAGAAATAAGCTAGGGTTTTATTCAGCAGGAGAGTGATCTCCAGCCAGGGTCTGCTCGAAGTCCAGTCCCTCTCTGATATTCCAAGGTCCCCTTGGCTTCCTGTGGCCTTTGGGGGCCTCCAGTGGAAACATCTCAGCTGTAGACATCAACCTTCCCCTCACACTGCAGCTTATGGATGACCTGGTGTTCCGGGAAATTTTGCATGGTGTCCAACGAAAATTTATCATCCCAGTAAGCGGACCACTTTTTGAAACGGTCTGTCCCAAAACCATATAAAGATACCTGGGAGATGGAATAAGACAAGAGATGGCCAAGAGGTGGCAGGCTGGTCCTGCCCTGCCTCCAAGCCCACCCACCATTCCTTCAGCAACACTCAGTTCCCCCGTTTCCTGTTGAAGCTGGGAGGAGAATGGGGTTCACCTTCTCCAGGGAAGACAGACTTTGAATACTCATGGAGTGACCCCAGAGCCCAGAAGAAAGAGCATCAACCAGTTACTCCTCATTGTGTTGAGGAAAGAAGGGATTCCGCAGAGAAAAAAGAACGGAGCATTCCAGG
Source organism: Loris lydekkerianus (assembly GCA_963574355.1). Lineage (NCBI taxonomy): Eukaryota > Metazoa > Chordata > Mammalia > Primates > Lorisidae > Loris > Loris lydekkerianus. The sequence goes on along the minus strand of CAUYPK010051332.1, from coordinate 7,003 downwards.
CAGAGGGCTGGAGGTAGCTAGTGTGTAAGGGAACGTGAGGAGAAGCCTGGGGAGGGAGCCTGGGAGGGTGGAGGGGTCAGACCACGTGGGGTCTTGAAAGCTGGGCAGAAAACTTTAGGTTTAATCTGAGGTCCTTGAGAAGACAAAATTTTTAGTGGCAGAGGAATGAAGAGAAATGGAGAACTGTAAGTTGCAGAAGATATCTTACCTGGTCACAGGTGTGCAAGGCATACAACAGAGCCACAAACCCCAAGGATGGATACTGACCCTGGTTCTCCAGCCATCTTTCCTGGATATACTTGAGGAAAGAGAGGCTGATGACCAGGACCTAAGAAAGATGAAGGAGGGGGAGGGGGAAGATGAAGGCTGTCCCTTAGCCACCCCCAGCCATAGCCTACCACTTTCCCTTTTCCTTCCTGGATCACTCACTTTGTCTTTGCTATCTTTGGTTCCACCAGGGTACTGGACCATCTGAAATCTAAACAGGATGGAAGTGGATTTCACAGTTATTTGACACAGCATCCCTCCAACTTAGGTAAGTAAACCCTAATATGCAGCAAGGGTCTCTTTGGAGGCCCCACTGTTACTCCCTACATTGGCCCCCCTCACTGACATACCCAGGGTTTTTTGGCTTAAAGATGTTACTTGGGTTTTGAACTACATCTATGAACCACTTCAGACCCGATGAATTCAAGGGGAGCAGCAGCAGTTGGGTACCAGGATCCGGAGTGCTGGTACTGTCGGGGTACATAATGCGCATGGTGGTCGTGTTTCCCACATCTGCCTCAAAGCCTTGGACGGGAGCCTGGTTCATTCTGGGAAGGAAGACGGTGGTCATTTAGTGGGGGAGGAGCCTTTGGTCTGGTCTTTCTGGTCTCCACCTCCTACCCTGCACCCACCTGAGAACCATGTCATGTTGGTTAATTCTAGAGCCAAGGCCAGAGCCCCGCAGGGACCTGGAATTTCCCACCACAGCACAGGTGTGGCAGGTGGATTTCAAGCGACCCAGTGAGGGGTTGGTAGTTATTTTAAATAGCTGCTGCTGCTTATTCTGAACTTCTTTCTCTGACTTGACTCTCTGAAGTCCCTAGGAGCACAGGAGGGAACAATTTAGGGGCTTAGCCCAGGCTCCAACTACCTGTGGAAGAAGGTTAGAGCCTGGGGCCATGATGGAAAGATGCCAAGAAACTGGGCGTGCAGGCAAGGACTGGACAGAGAGCAGGTTTGTTCACTGACCAGCCACAATTCCAGAGCGTCATAGGACATGGACTCTTTTGACCTCTGCAGGGGCTCAATGGCACTTTCAAAGCGTCTGTCAAACCAGTCGGACTTGCCAGGTATGTGGAGGCAGGCAGAGCAACTGAGGACTTCAGACGAACAGCCACATTTTCTGAAAGAGTTGATGGGACAGTAGCAGGTCCTTGACACTGTTCCGGCCGTGCTGTGGAGATTGTTCTGGCTGGAGTACTGGTCAAGGAAGGAGGTCATCAGCCACAATGAAACCATACAGGTAGCTATCAGACCCAAATTCCAGTATCGAATCTTCATCTGTGGCCCGAGGCTGGTGTCCCTGGCAGGCAGTAGATTGACTCTGACACCTGGCACTGGGAAGGAGAAGAGGCTAAGGCCACAGACTTCCCTAGCACCCCCATCCTGGTGACTTCCACCCCGCTCCCCACCCTCTACACCACACCTCCTCCCAGAGTCTCACCTCTTGTGCCCCTTGCCACCTGCTACTCCCTGAGGGGAGCTGACAAAGGCTGGGCTAGAGGTGACGCTTCTTGTGTCGTGGGGCTTCTCTGATGAAATTGATGCCCAAAGGGTTGTGTGGGCTAGCCCAGCTATATCAAGGACCTCATCACAGAGGCCACATTGTGACCTCCTCCATGTGGGCTTACGAACAAGCCCCTTCTTCACCTTGGCATTCAGCTCAGAGCACAGATGCCAAGGAAGGCTTGGAAGTCAAGCGTCAGGGCATGGAAGGGTGTGGAGGGAGAGGATACGTGTCTAGGCTGGAGTGGATAGCAGGCGGCAGAGAGGGAAAGAGAAGGGCTACCTGGAACCTCCTGGTCAGAGAGAACTTTCTATGCTGATGAAAGTGAGTATTTGGTACATGCAACCTCTCACATCTCCTGGGGCTTTCTTTGCTTTTTAAGCATTGTTATTAAGGTAAATACATGCAAATTGTAGTGGGTGTTTTTTATTTTTTTGTAAATATAGTAGTTTAGTGTAGCAGCTATCTCCTGCCACCCCACACCTTCTTACGCTGAGGCCTGGCTCTAGAGGCTGTGTCTTCCAACTATCATGGCAAATGCTTCCCTGTCTCCACCAAATATACTTCTATCGATATACCATGATACAGACTCCCTGCTCTATATGATCACATCGTATGTTTAGTGATAAGCACTTGGTCCCCTTGGTAGCTTTATTTTTATTTATTTTTGAAACAGAATCTCACTATGCCACCCTTGGTAGAGTGCTATGGTGTCACAGCTCACAACAACCTCAAACTCTTGGGCTTAAGTGATTCTCTTGCCTCAGCCTCCCAAGTAGCTGGGACTATAAGGTGTTCCCCACAATACCCGGCCACTTTTTTTTTTTTTTTGGTTGTAGTTGTCATGGTTGCTTGGCAGGCCCAGGCTAGGTTTGAACCCTCCAGGTCCAGTGTATGTGGCTGGCGCCCTAGCTGCTGAACTACAGGCACTGAGCCACGTTAGTAACTTTATATAATGGATCCTACCCTCTATTTCTCATTCTGTCACTTCATGGTAAATTCTCTTGAAGTCCTTTTCTCTACACAAGAACACTGTGCCTAAACTCTTCTGTTTGTCAATTATTTCCCCCTTACCCTCCCCAACACTGGCAATTTGAAGTCTTACATCATATGCTTGTGTAAGCGTAATTAGATTTCACATGCTTTATCTATAGCATCACTGTCCAAAGAAATATGTGAGCCACATATATAATTTTCCAATACCCAAAGTTTAAAAAAAGTAAAAAGAAACAAAGACAATTAATTAAATATATATACCCAGTATATCCAAATATTGTCATTTCAACATGCAATCAATATAAAAACATTAAGATACTTTGTGTTTTTTTTGTTGTTGTTGTTGTTGTTGCAATTTTTGGCTAGTGCTGGGTTTGAACCTGCCACCTCCAGCATATGGGGCCAGTGCCCTACTCGTTGAGCCACAGATGCCACCCTATTTTGTGTTTTTTAAATTAAGTCTTCTAAATCCAGTGTGTCTTTTACACTTAAAAATGTCTAAATTCACTTAGTTTTCATCAGAAATACATGAACTAGAAATTTTATAAAATTTTACAGTCAAAAAGGTAAATTTACATACCCAAGTTATAGCAAGCATACTGAAACTTTTCTTCTTTTTCTTTTTTTTTTTTTTTGAGTCAGAGTCTCACTGTGTTGCCCTTAGTAGAGTGCTGTGGCATCACAGCTCACAGCAACCTCAAACTCTTGGGCTTAAGTGATTCTCTTGCCTCAGCCTCCCAAGTAGCTGGGACTATACGCGCCCATCACAATGCCTAGCTATTTTTGGTTGCAGTTGTCATTGTTGTTTAGCAGGCAGGGGTGGGGCTCGAACCCACCAAACTTGGTGTATTTGGCCAGGGCTCACTGAGCTGAAACTTTTCTAATAACTTATCTGAGCGTTCATTTTAAAATTTAGATTAATCAAAATAAAATTAAATTTAAAATTATGTTCCTCACTTGGACTAGTTACATTTCAAGTGCACATTCACCATATTGGATGGCACAGAACTACAGGCTAATTCTAAAAGTTAGCAATCTACTATCCTGTTTATATTACTGTGACAAGATAAATGCTATTTCCCATAGAGTTTTCCAATGAACTTGGACTACTTCCCTTTTTTATTTGTTCATTCCAGCTCCATCTTCATACTCATTGTCTATGTTCTTCCTTTATTACTTCTGCAAGCTCAAATATTGTTGTTTATATTCATTCCAGTGTTTCTAGATGCTTTGTAACAGAGTTTTCAGCATATGTAGTGCATCATACGAGTAGAAGTCCTTCTAATTACTGAAAGATCTTTTCCTTTTGAAGTCAGTTTGTCTTCTGTTTACCATAGTCATTTTCTTTCATTATGTAAGTTTCTTCAACTGTCTGGTGATCTTTGGTTAGCCATTCATATTATTTGTTTAAGATAAGAGAGTAGGGCGGCGGCCCCACATATTGAGGGTGGTAGGTTCGAACCCAGCCCCGTCCCAAGTGCAACAAAAATATAGCCAGTCATTGTGGCGGGTGCCTGTAGTCGAGACTCTGTCTCCAAAAAAAAAGAAGAGAGTAGACTTCTGCTTTCAAACAAGATGGAGAAATGTTTCCCTACTTCTCCAACTGAGGGTAGCTAAAAACACCAAACAAAATACCTTAAACAAACATCAAGCCTCTGGAAGGCGTAGAAAATGAGGTGAACTGTTTAGGAACCTTAAGACTCAAGGAACAACCCAGCAGTGAGTTAAAATAGGAGGCATGACAATTAAGTTTGTGAACTTGTCACAGTGCTCTTGTCCCCCTCACCTCCAAATAAAGAGCCATGTGCAGAGAATAGAGAACATTGGCTCACTCTTGGCTGATGCATCACACAGCCTTGGCAGAGACTCCCATCTGTCCTCTGAGCCCTGACCCATTCAGTACTCTCCCTCTAAGTCCTCCCACTGAGCCAAGCTTCAGGCCCTATGAAGGCAAAGAGGTGGTGGCATCAGCATCAAAAGGGTAAGAAGAGGTCATGGTGTCCATTCTGTGACCAAGCTACTGATATAATTAGATTGGGTGAAATCAGTGGGCCAGAGCAGTCCAAAGAAGCCTCAGCTCTCACCGAACTTCCGTAAAGGGCTCCAGGGCCTTGCGACCCTCGGTTTTTCCCTTCCTTCTCCCTTGCCTGCTTTCTAAGTGTGATGAGCAGAGTTAAGCTTATGTCCCTCGTCTACTGTGCTCAGGATCACAAGGAGGGGTCTCATGGCTCGGAGCACGCTGGCAGCCCTTGCTTTCTCCTCTCTGTCCCTACCCATGCCCCTATTCCCTCTGCTCTGCAAGGTAGTGAGGAAGGCAGGAGGTGAGATATTGCAGGGGTGATAGCCAAAGATTCATCTGCCCCAAGGCTAAATTAAGCCAATCAGGGGACCTGTCCCATGAGCTGAGGTGGGGGCTGCATGCAAAACCTTGGGCCTGGGCTTTCTCAACCTCCACAGGACCTTCTGGAAGTTCTGCTCCTGGCTAAATAGCTGCAGAGGATCTGTGGCTGTTCACAGCACCACATCTGCACAGCCTGCCTCCATCTGCAGAGGGTATCTGCCTGCTTTGATCAGCGCATGGGCCTAAAGAGGCTAATGGAATTGGCAGGTGAATGGTCAGCCCATGCTCTGGGCTGCATCCTCTCCTTGATCCTTTCTGTGTTGTGCCTCCATCTCCTGTGGAGTCTAGCCTCTCCCTTGTACTGGAACCTGGGGGCGAATGGTAAATAGTCTGTTTTCTTTTCCATAGGCACCAAGGCCAGGAAACCTGACCCAATTCCAGCTGTCCAAGGAGAAACTATTTCAACTGGTTCCCATGCCACAGCCGAACCCTGAGATCTGATCATGATGGTTCTGTGCTATGTGTATTTGGCAGACAAGATCCCCATCAAAGCTCTGAACACTGTGTTTAGGTGGGGCTGGGGGGAGCAGCGCTAGGCTGTGAGCCCTACTGCCTTTCTGACTTGCTTTCCTATCTCTGCAGAATGAACCAGGCCCCACTCTGGTCTTAGAGGATGATGTGGGCAAATGAACTTAACTTCCATTTAATGCATCCAGAATGCAGATAACCTGGGTGGCAGCACCCATGTGCTGTGGGTGTTGTTGAAGCTTCTGGACCTGTGTGAACTCTAATGGTTTCATCAGGCAGTACAGAGGCCCCAGGCCTGGAGCAGACAACCCTTGGCATTCTGGAGTAGACATGAATCTTTGCTTTCTCTGCAGCAGCCTGTAGCTGTCCTCTCCCCACACTCCTCACCCCAGCAAATACCAGCTTCTTCTCTGGGGGGAAATTTATGCCAGGCAGCTGTTCTGCCTTCAAAATGCAGGAATTCCCACGTGGGGAAGTGGACAGCAATGGTAAATGGGTTTTAAGGTAATGGTCACGGTTCTGAGAGTGTGGGGAGGCTCATTGAGACAAAAGAGGGCAGAACCCACCAGACCCTGGTACTGGGAACAAGAACACCGCTGAGTCTCTGACTCGACTATTGTTCCCTTTCCAGCCTGTAGCAGCCTCCATCAAAGCAGGCAGAGATTAGGAAAGGGGGGTTGTATGAAAGACAACCTGTGTGGCTGAGCTCTGATGTTCTTTGCCCCAGAATCTGGGGATCAGCTGCACCTTCCTCAAATTCCTCAAGTACATAGGTGAGAACTGGCTGGCTGGTCAAGGACATTTCCCATCCATGGCAGCTACCACCTGGCTTGTGCCCTGCTGCATGTGACAAGGACATTCTGGACTCACGGCCTGAGGCAAGGCCAGGTCCTGTGTGGATGGCCCACATTGCTCCCTTCCTGCTTCTCACTTCAGGTCTCTTGTGTTTGGAACTGATGAAAGAGCAGTGGGCGCCATTACTGGTGGGACCCTACACAGAGGACATCCTACTACTGGTTCAAAGAGAGTGTATGTTAGAAAGCTGGAGCAGAGGGTGGTTTTTGCAAGGGGATCTGAAGTCAATTTGCACTGAACTATCACTTGGAATTGCTGCAGTTCCATTTTCAACTTCACTATGTTTTTCTTGGCCAAGAACGCACTAAGTTGTCTCCAAGTTCGATACATTCAGCAAACAATGGCAAGGGCGAGCCACCAGAAACGAACACCTGATTTTCATGATAAATATGGTAATGCTGTATTAGCTAGTGGAGCCACTTTCTGTATTGCTGTATGGACATATGCAGTGACACAAATTGGAATAGAACGGAGCCTGTCCCCTGTTGGCAGAGTCACCCCAAAGGAAT
>CAUYPK010051329.1:0-29029 GCA_963574355.1 Loris lydekkerianus | reverse complement strand
TGAAGGTAAACTATAGCTTTCACATGAAGGCTATAACCCAACTATACCACAAGACTATGAGGAAAGGACCAAGGAAGGGGAAGGGAGGGGGGAGGTTTGGGTGGAGGGAGGGTGATGGGTTGGGCCACATCTATGGTGCATTTTTTATCTATAATAAAAAATAAATTAATTAATTAAAAAAAAAAAGAAAAAAAAAAATGAATCCATGTAAATCTCACTTTGCCCGGGTCCCAGCCACAGCCCTCCTGAATAATGCCTTTCTCATGCCTCCAATCCCAAAAGGCTTGCTCATTCTTTGGGCCCCATATTTGTTGCCCTTATTTTACTCTGCCTTTATCTGCAATCAGCCAGTCTCCACATGTCAGTTTTGAACACCTGCTGTGTGCCAGGCACAGTGCTAAACACCAAGGCTCTAGAGAACAAAATAGATGCTGAGTGTGCTATCTGCAGTTAGAGCACAATTCATGGCAGTGCATAAACACAGGCACTGCGCCAAAATCGTTATGACCCCAGTCTTTGGACTCAAACTGCCTGAGTTCAAACCCCAGCTGTGGCACTTACTGGCCATGTGACTTTGGCTTCATATGCTAGTGATCTAATTACTTAAACTTCTGTGCCTCAGTTTCCACATCTGTAAAATCCAAAAAGTCTTTCTGGATTGCACTGTAAAAAGCTTTTACATACTGTAGCCACTATTTAAGCATTTGCTGTCTTATTATTATTAGGAAAAAGTAGAAATACAAATGGTCCTTACCTTACATGGGTCGACTTAGGATTTTTTGCTTCAGTATGAAAGTGACACAAATTCTGCAGATACGTCAAGGATCCATACAACCATTCTGTTTTTCACTTTCAATATAGTATTCAATAAATTACATGAGATAGTCAATGGTTTATTATAAAATAGGCTTTGTGTTAGATGAGTATTGCCCAACTGTAGGCTAATGTAAGTGTTCTAAGCATGCTCAAGGTAGGTGAGGCTAAGCTGTGATGGTCGGTAGCTTAGGCGTATTAAGTGAATTTTTCACTTATGATATTTTCAGCTTACAATGGGTTTATCAGGATGTAACCTCATCTTAAGTTGAGGAGCATCTGTACAGGATAGTGGAAGAAAGAGAGAGGAACATTTCCCAACAGACCATGGGTTGGCAGGGGAAAGTGGCTAAAGAAGAAACCTGTCCTACAGGTAAGGGTGCTGTTTCTGGAAGACAAAGAAGGCGTGGGCCTTTTCCTATGGTCATTTGTCTGTGGTCATCTTCCCAACTTGTGAGCTTTGTTTTGTCTTCCTCACTCATTTCCATATCTGAGGCCCAGCATGGTACCTGGCAAATGGCAAGTTTTTTATAACTATTAGAGTCTTAAATTAACTTTTTTAAATTTCCTTAAATTTACCATCAGTTGAACTGATCTTTGAAGAGCTATTGACTTAGGTCAAAAGACTAGAGAGGAGGGTGGCGCCTGTGGCTCAAAGGAGTAGGGCATCGGCCTCATATGCTGGAGATGGTGGGTTCAAACCCAGCCCCGGCCAAAAACTGCAAAAAAAAAAAATTAATTAATTAATTAATTAAAAAAAAAAGAAAGACTAGAGAGAAATGAAGAGGAGGGACTCTGTACCTTTGTACACACACTTTTTTTTTTTTTTTTTAAATCTAACAGAACTGACTGGATGGTCACAGAACAATGAGAATCATGGAGTGAGGATGAAACAGTTGACAGCTATACTTCAGGGCAGGAATACTTTCCTGTTGATCTTCTTCAGTGGTCCCCTCTCTTTAGGATAAAGAGCCCGCCGTTGGTCTGCCCTACAAGGCCCTGCTGACCCACCCTTGCCCACCTAGGCCACTACAGCTGCTCTCTCACAATCTAGACTCCAGCCAGCCTTCAGGTCTGTGAATTTTCTTCCCTCCTTCCCTCCTCTAGAAATCCCTCTTTCTTCCCTTCCTTCTAGGACACTCCAGGCTAGCTTCAGTCCCAGCTGAAATATCCTCAGGGCAGGCAGGACTTTGAAATCTCTAGACTGGGTCTGACCATGGCTTGCCCTTCTAACACCCTACATGCCTCCTTGTATTTGCAAAATGGCTTTTTAAAAAATCTCTCTCTCTCTCCAGCTTTTGACTTTGAGCTCCACTGGTGTATGCTTAGAGCTCAGCACAGAGCTGACCAATAGTAGATGCTATTGGAAGTAAATAGCTGTTGGAAGGAAGGAAAGGAAACAGGGAAAGGAAAAAAAAATGGGGAGAACCAAAAATAATGGTACCGTTTTCAGATCACCATCCTCTCCTGTCATGCTTTCCCTAGAAAAGCAGATAAAGATTTCTTGATGCCTTACATTACAGATGTCTGGTTAGTTTGCTCCAGGACAGAATGAAGCCACAGATCTTCAGAATGGGAACCACTCAGTAAGAGGTATAGATGGACAATGAGTCCATTAGATGGTGATATGCTTCCCTTTCTGTGGTGTCACAGATTCTGTGCCACTCAGGGGATAAAAGTCGTTCTCTAGGAATATCTGTGAGTCATAAAAGAAGAAAATGATGGATGGGGCAGATAAATGAGGGAAGGTGGGAACGAGACACAGCAGCCTTAGGATTCAGTGCCAGAACAAGAGGGAGAGGGAAGGATGCAGATGTGAAGAAGGGACAGAGTAAGGTCCCTTGGTGCTGTCAGCTTCACCTGTGCTCCAGGATGGAAATAACTTGGGGAGAGCTAACGCTCTCTCCCCTGTATATCACACGAGGGGAACTGAGAAGTCCCTTCCTGGTGGTTATTTATTATGTGGCCACTCCCAACAGAAGCTTCTAAGTCCTTCTGTCCTCTCTGTCCATAACTCCATACCTCATTCAGAAGTTTCTACAGCCCTCCACCCCCCCTGGCAGCCCCAACAACAACCCGCCAGGTGCCATGATGCTTGGGTGTCCTCAACAGGGAGGCTTCAGGACCACTAAACATGACCAGCTCTTGAGAGAAGAAATTCCATGCCACTTGTTGAAAATGGTCCACAGCCACGTCTCTGGCAAACCAGAAGACTCAGCCAAGCCAGCCATGTGATTTAGTTGTGAATGACAAAGTAACATAGGTTATGCAGGAAAATCTTATTAATTCAAAACTCAGGAGACCAGACATTAATCCGAAAGTCAAAATGAAACTATGAATGTGTGGTTTCTGATATTTTTATTTAAAGGGCATCTTTGTCGGCTGGGAAATAGCAAGCATTCTGAATTATGTGCTGCTTTGAATAAGCTGTTAACAGATTAGGAAAGTTCTTTTGCTATTTTTTTGCTACTGGACATAACAAATGAGTTCAGGGCTCAGCACCAGCGATTTCCCCGGGCTGGCTCTGGCCAAAGAGGGTAGACCAAGCCATGTTCATACTACCAAATGGGTTTCCTCCCGTGCCCATGACTCAAGGAAATGATCTTTAGACACCGACAGAAAGGGAATAGGGGCCCTGCAGCTCTGAATGCTGCTGATTGCAAGTGACTTGCTGCCACTGAGGAGTCAAATCATCAGGCGCTGTGCAGGGAAATTAGGAGCCAGGCAACTCTACATGTGCTCAGAAGAGGATTTTTAAACATCCATATCCACCATGCTGCTGCTCACCCTTGCTGCTCCACTCTATTGTAGCCACACAGGGACTTCCAAATCCCCCATTCAGGCTGTTGCTGTCACCCTGGAAGGTCTTTTCCTCATTCCTCATTTTCCCAGTACTTGGCCAGTTCATTTTTAAAAAATGAGGTAGCAGTGTTGAAATGAAAATAATATAGCTTTCAGATCACCATCCCTTCCTGTCATGCTTTCCCTAGAAAAGCAAATAAAGGCTTCTTAATGTCCTTCATTACGGATGTTTGGCTAGTTCTCACCAGGACAGAATGAAGCTGTAGATCTTTAAGAAAGACATTTTCAGAAGGAAGAGGTGGGGGAAGGTCACTGGAGCAGAGCCATTGACTTGCTCTGGGCAAGGTACTGGGGGCATCGAAGGGGCTGTCACGGTCCAGCCTTACTCTCAAGGAGCACACAGCCTGGCAGAGGAGGAAGACTTGGAAACAGACTGTAATAATAGGGGGATCTACAGAAGCACCCCCTCTCATGCTCCCGCCCTCATTTTCCACGCACACACATCCACACATATACCCTTTCTCAATTCTTCCTTTGCCCTCAGTCAGGCGCAAGGAAGTTCACCCACAGGAGGTAGCAGTCCCCACCTAGGGAGGTAAAGGAAATCTCAGCAGAGACACTTTCCCTGAGCACACTTGCCCTCCCTGTGCAGTTGGTACCAACACCCTCTGCATGTGGCCACGTTTCAAACCAGGTCTCCAATTCCTTAGAAGCCTGTCTTAGGGAATGTTTTAAGAACCTTCTACTCTGTGTACGCCACCATAGACGAGGCCGCGCTTGTCTCTGCTCAGCACAGAGCCCAGCTGGGTCCCTAGATAAGGGACGGAGCCCACGATGGCTCATCAGACCCAGGAGCTGCGGCTGGAAGAGAAGGTGTGGGGAGAACCAAAAATAATCGCTCAATTTCAGGCTTGCTCAAGGCTATGTGAATTTAATAATCCATAGATCATGTTATACAAATTGCATTTCACAGTTTGAAAAAAATAATCTCACACTGCGTATAATCCTGGGTGGTTTATTTTACAAATAAATAACTGTACTCTAAGCAGCCCTATTTTCTCAGTAATCACTCTTACAGAGCAGATTGACTCTCTGGCTCCCCTCTCGCCCTCCTTCACAGACCATGATTTCATTGCTGAGGAGCCTTTATTTATAAAACTAATCATTATGTGAACAAAAGAGAAAAGGAAGGGCGTTTATCGAGTGCTAATTACATGTGAGGCAAGACTCAGCATGCTCTACACATGTCGCTGCATTCAGTGCTCATAACATGAAATAAGGCCTGTAATCCCATTTTACAGATGGGGAAACTAAGGATCGCAAAGGTTAGATAATTAACTCAAGTTTATGTAATTAAAACTCATAGCTTAGACCGCACAAAACAAAATGCCCAACTAAATAGCAAATGGCCTCTCCATGGAGTATAAAATGGACTTGGTCTGAAGGAGGGATCCCTGGGGACTCTTGCCATCTCCCTTTCTGGAAGTCACTTTCCAGGATACTGGTTCTATTCCTGAGTGTGCAATGAGACAGCCAGGCTGTTGGGGGCGCTGAAGCAGCACCCAGGGCATACGGACTGCCTTCAGCCATTTTCACCACTCGTGATGGACAACAGTTCAAGCTAAACCAGTACACTAGGAAGATGGGGTCGTCTGGATTTGTGTGTTGTGAATTGCTGAGGGGGGTTGGGGTGGCAGCAGGTGGGGTGTCCAAGCCTCATCTTTTACCCTCACTGCAAGAATCCAGGAGACGAACCAGTTCATGGAGCAGTAAGAAGGAAGACAGAAGAATTGCTCTCATCTCAGCGTATTTTTACAAATCAACCCAATTCCTGGTTGGTCCAAAAAGAGACCGTCTGTGACTTACTCTGTTAGTAAGTGAAAGAGACATGGTCTCTGCCCATGAGGCAAGCTGACATTCTAAGTTGGGGATGCTTAATATTTGATTTGTGAGAATCAATGGGAATAAAAATAGCTAACTACATGCCAGACTCTGAGCCAAGGGCTTTAATGCGTCATCTCTTCTTCCCCCAAACCCCCGTGAGGCAGGAATTACCATCCCCACTTTGCAGATCAGGAAGGAGAGGTTAAGCACCTTAATCCTGGTGTCTCAGCCAAGAAGTGGCAGAGCTGGCAGACGAACCTACTCCATTGGACTCCAGGGCCCAGGCTCCAAACCTCCACCCTGCCCAGCTTATTCAGATGATGGTTTTGAAGCAAGGTGCAAATGTCAGTGGTTATTCGGGTCCACAGGACAGTCTGATGGAGAATCTATTAGTTAAGGCTTGGAAAGAACCAGCCCACTCAATTTCAGGGAAGCCTCCAGTAAGCTGGAAAGAGATGGGCAGTGTCTTGTTTCCATTTAGTCTGCCCATTTTGAAAAGGTTTCATGTTATAATTGGAAGCTCAATGACCTTCTTTTGCCACAGGCCTTCTGGGCAACAATGGCTCTCAGTATTCCAGTTCCTACAGTGAGTGGGGGCAAGGCCTTCTTGATTCCATAAAGGGGGTACACAGGGCTCCCCCAGCCCAACTGCCAGCACAGTAACCTCACTTGCTCACATTATGCTCTTTCCTCACTATTGATTCCCTCTCCTTGGAGAGAAATTGAATGACAGGAACCTGGAGGACTTTCATGGCACTTGAGATGCTGGGCTGACACTGGCTCTCCCTTCACTGGGCCCAGGATATATAAACATCTGGTCCACACAATTGTCCACACAGATTGAGCCCTGGGAGTCACAGGACCTCCGATCTGTAATGAGACGGACGAATTCAAAGGGACACTGGCCCTTACCGAGAACAGGTTCTTTCCGCTCTGACTCTGGCTCCCTCACGCAAGGAGCCCTGAGCAGTTCAGCAGCAGTTCAGCTGTTTGCATTAATGATGACTCTGGTGGGGAGGCAGGCAGGCAGGCACACTGGCTGAGATGTAGTCCTCACTCCTGTTATCAGATCCCCTAAAGCAATCGCTAACCCCCTGCTATCACCTGGCAGGCTGGAAGCAGCTCATTAAGAGGCAGAAAACTTCCCCCACATGTCCAAAAAACTCCATTCCCTGGAGAGCTGCCCACTGAAGCAGATAAACCCCGGAGTCGTGTCAACTTTCATTTAAACCCAAACAACCCCTGGGCCTGCTCTCTGTGCTGGCTGGGCCTGGGTTATTAATACAGAACACACAGTAAGAGAATTAGGAGGGAAAGGAAGAAGGATGCAGAATTATATTTTAATTCTTCCTCCCTCTCATTAAAAAATGGAAGAAGTGAAGAGCCCATAGCTGTGATTCACTGGTGGGGAAGGGGCAGGGGTTCCTAGCCAAGAGAACTGGGATCCTTGATCCTGTGCTTCAAATGATAACACTTGCTACCATTTTCATAATCTTAGGCTGAGAAAGAGAGGGTGGATGTAGAGTTACATAATCAAGCTGTCCTTCCCCTTACACTGCTTTGCAAAGGAATTCTACAGATAAGCTAAGATCTGGAAGCAGTCTTGAAAGTGCACTGAGTGGTAAGGCACGATAACTTGGGCTTTATCCCACCATGACACTGTTGACCCACATATCCAAGAAGTTGGGTATGCCACAGAGATTTGGGGCAAGTGACTTCATTTCTCTTTATGTCTCCGTATTCCTCATCTGTAAAATAGGGACAATAACATCACCTACCTTGTAAATTGTTGGAAAGATTACATGATACAGTTGTTCCATTTAGAGTCGAATATGATAGCTGGTGCATGTGGCATCCCTCCATCTCCTTTTCTCTTGTATTTCATTAAAAAAAAAAAAAAAAAGCCAAGAGACTTGCCAAAATCCACAGAGCTAGCCAGGGCTGAAGAGCAAGTGTCTGTCTCCTGACACCTGCAGTTGCTCAGATATATCACCAAATTCTGCCGAATTAGCCTTGGGGAATGGATGTGACTCAAGAGACTCTACCCAACTAAGATTCAAATCCCAACTCCACAATTTACTACATAGCATAGGAAAATTCCATCAAGTACCTTGTACCAGCTTCCTCAACTATAAGATGGGTATCATAGCAACTTCATGAAGTTTGTGGTGAGGGTTAAAACAAGCATATGCATAAAATGCCTAGCCCTGTGTCAGGTGCATCCCAGGCATTCAGAGTCCTCTCCCATGCCCGCCCCATCTGCTCTGCAGCTCCCACTGTGCCCAGCACAGTGCTTCATCTGTAGGAGGTACTCACTGCTTGCTGGCCAGTAGGACCACGAGAATGTAGTCTGCCCTTCACCAAATTACGAGGTAGGCCATGTCTGCCTTAAGGACTATATTCCCTAACTTGCTCTTCCTGCTGCTCAGTTGCCTGTTTCAAACCTATGCACCATATTCTGAAACTTTTGCATGTCTCTCCTCAACCACAGGGCCAGACCACCTCCTGTTTGCTCAGTGCCCAACAATCCTGTGACAAGTAATGCTGCTGTGGCTGCTGCTGATGAAGATGAAGGCAGTGACAACAGAAATGGTTAACTTGTGGTGGTGAACTTTTAGAGAACTCTTACTCTGTGCCAGATGCTGTCCTATTATTTATGTAGATTTCCTTATTCAAGTCTCACAATATCCATATGACCCATTCAGGGGACCTCAAACCACAGCCCGCGGGCCACATGAGGCAGTGTGATTGTATTTGTTCTCGTTTTGTTTTTTTACTTCAAAATAAGATGTGGGCAGTGAACATAGGAATTTGTTCATAGTTGTTTTTTTAAACTATAGTCCGGCCCTCCAACGGTCTGAGGGACAGTGAACTGGTCCTCAGTTTAAAAAGTTTGAGGACCCCTGGTAGCACAGAGGCCACAGAACTAATGATGGAACTCACATCTATGCTCTCTAACTCCAAAGTCCCCAAGGTTAACCACTAGAAAGTCCTAAAAAGGGCCTTCTAGAGAAGCACATACTCTGAATAATTAATAACAATAGTAATAGTAGGCTCAGTGCCCAGAGATCAGTGTTTAGGGCACTTGCCACATACACTGAGGCTGGTGCATTTTAGAGATTAGGACCTTAGACCTAAGGCAGCAAAAGGGAGACTTTTCTAAGTTTACATAGCCAGTTGGTGGCAGAGTGGGACCAGAGCTCTGGGTCCTCTCTCTGAGGCCACCATCTCCCAACATCTCAGCAGGTGTCTGCAGACCACCCCTGTCCTGATCCCTAATTCTTGCCAGCCCTTCAATGCCTGGGCTCGCCCAGCAACACCACCACATTTGAGAAATGCACCTGTTTTCTAGCCAAAACTAACACCAGCAGAAGAATCACTTGTTTGTGGAAGTCCTTCCACTGTGGTGAGCCATTTACCTTTGCTTCTGAGTGATTCCAAACCCACAGACATAATTATCCTTGTTTATCAGCTGGACTTTTCCCAAGATGTCAGCAGCTTGCCTGTGCTGCCCACAAAAACCAGACAGGAGCCGGGAGCCTGTGTGAAATGCTCAAGCAATGAGCTCAAGAAGCAGGAATGGTGGTCTCACCTCCAGCAGCCCCCTTTTTCCCACCATTAGCATTCCTGGTGCGGGGGGTCCTCTGGAGAGATGGGGAGGAGGGCATGTGCAGGTGTGAACCAGCTGTGGGAAAAGTACTTTATTATAGATGGGTATATTTATTTTTCACAACTCTAAAAGATAGATATTATTATGTCTATTTTATAGGTTATATAAGCCTATTCTATAGGTTATATAATGCTTGTTTCTGGAACTGGAGATTGCTTGTAAAGAGTGAATGGCAGGCTGAAGCTGGTGGTTCCCAAGTTTCCCTGCCCCCCTGCCAAGCCATTAGGAGAAGGATGGAGATGACGGGGCATCAGCGTGGCCACCAATTAAACCAGCACAGCACTATCTCTGCAAATGGCATGAGCAGTGTGATCTAACAGCTCATCATTAATGGGAAAAATGATATAAGGACCAGGTTCTCTGTCCATAGGGGAGCTCCCAGACCAGGCGAATGTGTGCTAATGCTCGCTTTCAAGCCAATGGATGACAAGAGGGTGGGTTCCCCTGCTGCCCAACTTGGCACCCCCAACCCCCTGGTCCCCTCTGAAACTGGAGAGAAAATGGGTCCTGATAAATTATCTGACATGCCCCACATTCTCCTCTCAAGAATAACAATCATAAGATGAGTGCCCTGTCTGTGGTTTCACAAAATTGGTTAAAAAAAATACCAAGGAAGAGTTTTCTCACTCACATCCACCATAATGCAGGAAGAAGGAGTGGGTCATCTTGAAAAGACTGGAAGAATTATGTGGAATGACATCTGTCCTTCCTTAATCAGTCTCAGTTTCATGCTTCTGTGCTATCTAAACAGGGCACTGTCAGCCTGTTGGAGGGCGCGTGTGTGTATGTGTGTGTGTGTGTGTGTGTGTGTGTGTGTACGCGCGCGCGCACGCGCTCCAGTGTTCTTTCTCGTGCCTCTCCATTCCATTCTTTCAGCAACCAGTGTGATTTGGTCATGTCTCGCTCCTATTTAAAACCTTACAATGTCTCCCCAGTACTTTTATGCCAGAGATCAATATCTTTGCAGAGAGACCTTGTAGAGGGCCCCACCAGGCTCCAGCAACATCCCCACTCACTCTCTCAGCTGATCCCCAAGGTCCAGCTGTGCTGGCCTTTTGTCTTGCTTGTCTTTGGAACTTTGCATCTCTTCTTCCCCCTGCCTGAAACATTCTTCCCACCTTCTTTTGCCCTTTAGATCCTAGTTCTACATCAATTTCTCAAGAAAGCCTTCCTGGGCTTTCCCTTTATGTGTCTTTCTATCATGCCGGACATCTTTGTATCATGTGCCACAGTCTTAATTACATCATTATTTGTGTGGTTGGCTATATAATGCCTGTCTTCCTCATTACACAGCTAACTCTAAGACAGGAAGGTCAAGCTGCATTTTTTCTGTATTGGTTTCCAGAACACACTATTGGAGGATTGACCTGCTTTGCCATGGGACAAAGGTGTTTCAAGATGTATATACAGCACAAAGAAAATAGTTCAAATAGCAGCTCCATGGGGAAGGTTAAATCAATTCTCCATTCTTTCATTCATTCAGGCAATCACCAAGTATTCAGTTAATGCCTGCTACATGCAGGCAGCACGTGGGCTGGGCACTTAGGATCTGGCAGTTAACAAGACAGGCATGGCTACCTCCTTTGTGTTTGTAGCCCTCTCGCACCCCCTACCATGCTTTACCATTCTCTATTTTTGGTATTCAACTATGGGAATTCTGAGGCCCCAGGGATAGCCAGTGCCTAACACAGTCAGTACCTCCAGCACTCCTGGTGCTAAATAAATGTTCAATGCAAGAATGAATGACCGGAGGTATATAAGCCCCCAATTAGAGAATCAGCCAGCCCTGACGTGGTCCCTTCCCCACACCCCAGCCTTCCAGGACCACCATATTCTATTCCCCCATATTGACCTCAGCACCTTGGACAAGGCTGTGCCTCCTACACAGAAAGCCATTCCCTTTGCTTAATTCCAAATCGTCCTGAAGGTTTTGGCTTACATATCACTTCCTCCAGAATGCCTTTCTTGTCTTTACTATCACCACCATCACCCTCACCAGTCCCAAATCCAGACTAGGACTAGATTGGGATTCCTGCCATGGCGTCCCATAGCCTCTAATACCTTCCCTATTAATTGTGTGTCTTCCTCCCTAGACAAACCACAACTGCATCTATCTTGTACACCAGCCCTTTCCTGACAGTAGGCTCTGAATGATTATGTTTTACAAATGATCAAACAAATACTGGAGTGGTAATTGCATATAAAGAAAGGACGTTTCTATTATCTAACTTTCAATTATGTAATTTCAAATATGTGGGCATTTAGCTAAAGGTCTAAGCAAAAAGGCGAATTACTTTTTTAAAAAATTCACATTTGTAATTAATTTTTAAAACCAATTTGCATGTTATTCTCAATATCCTACATGATCCTTGGCTATACCTGCCCTGGGTAATGAGGACTAATGTTCAGAATGAATGGAAGATTAAATTATGTTCACCACATGTAAGAAAAATGAATTCTGACACTTTCTAAGGATTTTTAACAAGGGTTGAAACAAAAGAGGATTAACCCTCAGTTACCTAGGAAATTGCATCCATCACAGTATTCATTCACAAAAATTTATTTTTTGATTGTGTAGTATGTGAATGATTATGGATCAAGTATGTGAATGTCCACATGGGGGAGGGGATAGGAAATAAACACAGACCCCATGTTGGGCCTGCTACCTAGGTTAACCCTTCCAAACCTCACAACTTCTCTGTGAGGTCAATATTATCCCTTTTATAGCTAGTGCAATAAGATATAAAGAAATACACATTTGGTCTTTGTCCTGGGTTCCTGGCATACAACTTCTAAAACCCTGGAATTTCCTGAGTGATAGGATAAGAGAAATACCTTGTATTATTCATAACAAGCCACTTCCAACCATACTTGAGTTCACACTAATGAGGTGATACTTTGTAAGCCTCTAGATAGCTTCAGGATGGGAGTCGTTGCCAGAGGAACCAACCACGTGATCAGAGGATTGGAACTTTCAGCCCCATCTCTTCTCAGTGCTAGGGAAGGGAGAGGGGTGGAGATTGAGTTAATCACCAATGGCCAATGATTTAATCAATCATGCCTACTTCATAAAACATCTGTAGAAAATCCCTAACTATGGGATTTGGAGATCCTCCAGGCTGGTGAACACAAGCATAAGCCAGGAACAGGGTATACTCTAATTCTACGGGACAGAAAATTCTGCAATTAGAGTCTTTCCTGACCTCACCTGTGTACCTGGTCACCTGACCATCCATCTGAATCCTTATAGTGTCCTTTACAATGAACCAATAAATGATAGTAAAATGCTTCTCTGAGTTTTGCGAGCCACTCTAGCAAATCATCAAACCCAGGGAGGGAGTCACAGGAACCATTAATTTATATTAATAGCTGGTTGGTCAGTGTCACTAACTCCAGGTAGTTAGTGTCAGATTGAATTGGATTAAATTGTGGGACATTGGTTGGTGTCTGGGGAGTTGAAGAATTGGTTGTTGATGTGAAAAAACCCACATGTCTTGTGTCAGAATGATTGTGAATTATAACAGATCATAGTAGGTGGAAAAACAGAGAAATAGGATTGTACGGCTTACAAGGGCTGGAGACAGGAGCACAGGTCTGGCTGAATCCAAACCAGCGCTTCTCCAGCCCCTGAACTTCCTACACATACTGGCTGATTACTGTCAGGACAGCAGTCAATACTAAGGGTATAGGAAGGCAGGTTTGATTTAAGAAACCCTATACCCTGACCCCACCATTCCCTTTGTCTCAAATACATTACTTAATCTTCGGAAGCCTCAGTTTCCTCATCTGTAAACTGGGATAACAATATAGGGTTGTTGTAAGGATCAACGGAATAACCCATATAGGATACCTAGCACACATTAAAGCACAACGATGAGGCCACAAGATTCTCTTTTAAAGCTGAGAATCAAATGATTACCAGGATATTACCAGAATCAAATGATTACCAGTTGTAAGTTTTGGAAGGGATGAGTGGTGGTAAATCAGAAATCAAATGAGGTAGGATTCCAAAGTATGTATATTTTATATCGTTGCCAGGGAAGTAGCTTAGACATGACACCAATGAAGCCTTTTTGTTCTTTCAGGAATTAATTTTATAAGCACTAATTCACCAATCCTTATGTTGGTAAACAGAATGATATTTTATGGAAAAACACACATATTAATGACTTAAACGGTGATTCTGAAAATTTAGTCTCCAGTTGGAAATTGTTTAGGAATACTTACTCTATTTATTTTGCCTATGTCTTTTTAATGCACATACAAGAGTGATGTGATAGAAAGCTATGTCTAATTGAGTATAAGAAAACTCTTTTAATAAGTAGAAAAATTCTAAATGATGAGAATATATTGTGTCATAGTTTAATAGGCAGTATTTTTTTTGAGTGGTACATAAAACTACAGCGAATTTTATAACCAATGGGTATTTGAAATTTAATGAAATGTAATAACTCACAAAGAGACGTTTTGGTATATGACCCATTTGTAAGTGTTAACTACCTAAAGAAGTAATTTTACCTAAAGAAGCTATAAGGTACAAAGGACTATTGTCTCCAATATTTCCCAGAGTTAATTTTTCTGGAAAATTAGGGTGTAGAGAAAGACCAAAGGGGAAGGTAAGAAAAGAGAGGTGGAATATGGAGTGATACTGGAAGCAAATTTTGTATATTTAACACTTGTATACAGGGCCAGTCTGAGAGGAATAAATATTTAAAGGATGAGCCCCAAGATACTGTGAAATCCTCAGTCATCAAGCAAAGATTCTATTGTATTTACTATGCACATTTGGGGAAGAAAGTGGATTTTAAGTTGACAGTTTTCCAAGCATTAGATAAAACGAGTTCTCTAGTCAGCCTCAGGTAACCAGTAACTAATGAACCTTGAACACTCCAGTTAAGTGCACTGATGGTCATATAGCTTCAACTTATAAATGGTCGGTTTCCTTTGTGATAAGTCACATCATCTAGTACACACTGGCCACCCCTTTCATACTCTCACCTACCTCATTTTAGTAATTACACAAGAAAAAGAAATAAAAGGCATCTAAGTAGGAAAAGATGAAGTAAAGCTGTCTCTGTTGACAACATGATCTTATATATAAAAAATCCTAAAGATGTCATCAAAAAGTGGTTAGAACTTATAAAGAAATTCAGTAAAGTTACAGGATACAAAACCAACATATACACATCAGTAGTGTTTCTGTAGACTAAAAACAAACTGTATGAAAATTTTAAGAAAACAATCCCATTTACAATTATATCAAAAAACATATAAATTTAACCAAGGAAGTAAAAGATCCATATACTAAAAACTATAAAATATTGATGACATAAATTGGAGATGACACAAATGGAAAGGTATCCCATGTTAGTGAATTGGAATAATTAATATTTGTTAAAATGTCCATACTACCCAAAGTGATCTAAAGATTCAATGTAATCTTTATCAAAATTCATTCTTCACAAAAATATATAAAATAATTCTAAGAAACTACAAAAGACCCCAATCACCAAAGAGATCTGGACCCAAAAGAACAAAGCAGAAGGCACCACACTACAGGATTTCAAAAGTTATTACAAAGCTATAGTAATCAAAACAAAATGGTATTGGCATTAAAAACAGAAATATCAACCAATGAAATAAGATAGATAGCCAAGAAGTAAACATAAATATCTATAGTCAATTAATTTTCAACAAAAGTACCAAATATATACAGTGGGGAAAGAACAGTCTCTTCAATAAACGTTGTTGAGAAAACTGGATATCCACATACACATTAATGAAATCGGACCCTTGTCTTCCACCATATACAAAAATCAACTCAAAATGGATTAAACACTTAAATGTAAGACCTAAAACTATAAAACTACTAGAAGAAAACATAAGGGAAAAACTCTAAGACATCTGTCTGGGCAGTGATTTCTTGGATATGACTCCAAAAGCACAGGCAACAAAAGCAAAAATAGATAGGTGTGATTGTGTCAAACTAAATGGCTTTTCCACAGGAAAGGAAACAATAGAATGAACAGACAAACTACATATTGGAAGAAAATAGTTGCAAATCATACATCAGATAAGGGGCTATTATCCAAAATATATAAAGAACTCAAATTACTGAATAACAAGAAAACATACAACCATATTAAAAACAGACCTGAATAGACATTTTTCAAATGAAGACATAAAAATGGCCAATGGCTATAGTAAAAAAAAAAAAAAAAAAAAAGCTCAACATTTCTAATCATTAGTAAAATGCAAACTAAAACCACAATAAAATATCACATCATACCTGTTAGACTGCTATTACCAAAAAGATGAAAGAAAGATAATAAGCATTGGTAAAGATATTGAGAAAATACTCCACACTGTTAGTGGGAATGTAAAATTAGTACAGCCACTTTGGAAGACAATATGGAGGTTCCTCAAAAATCTAAAAATAGAATTACCTTATGACACAGCAATCCCACTTCTGTGTATATAACCAAAGGAATTGAAATTAGCATCTTGAAGTGACGTCTGCACTCCCATGTTCATTGCAGCATCATTCACAATAGCCAAGATAATGAAATAATCAAAGTGACTATCAATGGATTTCCATCTACACAATGGAATACTATTACTTTTTTAAAAAGGAAATTCTGTCACTTGCAACAACATAGATGAACCTAGGAGATGTTATTCTGAGTGAAATAAACCAGGCACAGAGAGACAAATACCATATAATCTCACTTATATGTGGAATCTTAAAAAACCAAACTCATAGAAGAAGGTAGGCCAGTGATCACCTGGGTCTGAGGGTAGGAGAATGGGAATCTTGGTTAAAGGATATAAAATTTCAGTTACACAGAATGAATAAATTGTGAATGTCCATTGCACAGCATGGTGACTATCATTAATAATAATGTAGTCTATACTTAAAAAATCACTAAGGAAGTAGATTTTATGCTTTCTCATCATAAAAAATTATAAGTATGTGAGGTAACACACATGTTATTAAGAATTAGCTTGAGTTAGCCCCTCCACAATGTATATATGTTTTAAAACATTGTTTTGTACACATAGATGTTGTCAATTAAAAGTACTAGTTTTTAAAAAGACACACACCTTCAGCTATTTCTTTTTGTAGAGTTTCATAATTCTCTTTATAGACATCTTTTACATCTTTTGTTAGGTAAATTCTAAGATATTTCATCTTCTTTGGTGCTACTGTAAAAGGAATAGAGTCCTTGACTATATTTTCAGCTTGACTATTGTTGGTATATATAAAGGCTACTGATCGGTAGGTATTGATTTTGTATCCTGAGACACTGCTGTATTCCTCGATCACTTCTAAGCATTGTGTAGTTGTGTCCCTGGGATTTTCCAGGTATGAGATCATATCATCCATGAAGCGTGATAGTTTTATCTCCTCTGACTCCATTTGTATACCCTTGATCACCTTCTCTTGCCTGATTGCTATGGTTAAGACTTCCATTACTATGTTGAAGAGCAATGGAGACAATGGGCATCCTTGTCTAATCCTGATCTGAGTGGAAATGATTTCAATTTTATTCCATTCAATATGATATTGGCTCTGGGTTTTCTGTAGATGGCCTTTATCAGTTTAAGAAATGACCCATATTAAGCCTATTTTCTTAAGTGTTCTGATCATGAAAGGATGCTGGATATTATGGTAGCTCAATTGATAATTGCCAAGTCATTGAAGCAGCCCAAGTGCCCTTCGACCCATGAATGGATTAACAAATTGTGGTATATTTATATCACGGAATACTATGCAGCCATAAAAAGATGGAGACTTTACATCTTTTATGCTTATTTGAATGGAACTGGAACATATTCTTCTTAGTAAAGTGTCTCAAGAATGGGGAAAAAAGTATCCAATGTACTCAATACTATTATGAAACCAATATATAATCACCTCCACTTTCATATGCATGATAAGAAAGAAGGAGGAAAGAAGAGGGCGGGGGCTGAGGCCTAGAGGGAGGGTATTTGGTGGGACCTCACCTAATGTGCACAATGCAAGGGTCCATGTCAAGAGTATTCAGAGTACAGTATAAATGTCTTAACACATCAAGTAAGTAAGCAAGGTGATGGTTATGTTAATCAGTTTGATGTAAGCATTCCAAATTGTATATACAATTAGCACATTGTACCCCATAAATGCATTAATGATTTAATTTAAAAAGTTATGATTTAATAAAAAAGTAAAAAGACACAAAAATGATTTTTAGGAACCTTATGTCGATGCAATGAATTATATAAAAAGAATAAAATAAAATAATAAAATAAAATTCTTCTTCCTTAGTGATTGCAAATATATCCTTATGCCCATCTTCCTCATGATTGCTGAACTACCTTTTATGCACCATGCTGGAAACAGGAGGGCTCTATAAAGTTTATAGTCTTTCAGACAAGGCATTAGGTAGCTCAGAACAAGTCATTTGTTAATGGAATTTCTATCAAGTTTTTCATAGTTTTCTTCTGTCTCTAACCTGAGCGAAGTAGAGATGCTGGTTCAAGGGATGTTGGAAAAGTGTGCATGTGTTGGAAGCACACTTGGCAGATGTCTGCATTCCTGCTCAAGTACCAGATCATCTCTAAACCCTTGTCAGGTCTCTACACACCCAAACTTTACCCTCAGCACATTCAGACTCCTCGCCTTCACATTCTCACCCAGACTCCCTTCCCATTCCTGTCTTTCTGGCTCCTGGTTGGACACTTTCAGATAGAAAAATTGCTCTCTTACAAATGAAAATCAAGACTATTACGTCTGCTATAAATTCTGAAGAAGTTCAGCTCCTCAAGTGACCACAGTGCGTCCTGTCCACTGGTTCCCAGAGATGATGTATCCACAGGACCTTCAGTACTGTAGGAATAGTTAGGGAGGGGCAGAGCCTACGGCATCAGGGAATTAAAACCATGTACATAACTTTTGTTTTCAGGGTTACTATATCCACACAACAGAAAAATATGTTTAAAAAGAGTAAATGCTGTTGAATATATTTGTTTTCAGATAAGGAAACTGCTGCTTCTTATGGAATAATTACCTCAAAATAGTATGTTAACAATATTAAAGATATTTCAAGAATAAATGCTCATGATTAATAATTTGTGATAGTACCATTTAGAAAAGAATAAGTAGAAAAGAAAATATTAAGATCAAATAATGCAGTATACTTTTGAACTTGTCTAATGCTGGTACTACAGATGTGAAATTCTTTCATCAAATTTCATGTAAATTTTTGTCACCACCTCAAAGATTGTTGATATTGCTTTTATGGTCACATATTGCTATATTAGATCACAATTTAACATTGAAGTGTTTTTAATGTATATCTCATAAAACATTGTCCAAAGAGTTTAAATATTAACTTCAAACTATTTTATATACTTATATTTGAATATAGGTCAAAATGAGTCTCAGTCAATTACTCTGATACATTCTAAAATTTTAATTTTGGGGAAAAATTCAATGATATAACTTTTTCTACAGGCCACATTTAAGGGATGGATGGATATCATGTATGCAGCTGTTGACTCACGAAATGTAAGTCTATTTAGAAGTAAATTGTTTAATTTGATGAAGTGAATATTTACACAGTAATGTAATTTAGTGATATTGTCCATTAAATAAAGCTATGGATCATTTTATAAAGCACATCTGTATTATAAAAATAAAATATTTATCTCAAATTATTTCTTTAAAATTTTAATAATGATGTTTTTCTCTATCAATTTTAAATATTTTAAGGTATTTTCTAGTATTTAGTATGGCACCTAACATGAAAACTTATTGACTGGATTTGCAAAATCAGAAATTTTATTTTTAAGTCTGATTGGCCTGGCCATTTTTGCATTAGAAGTTCTCACAGGCAGTTTTCTTCAGCTGTCACAGATTTCCTCCAGCTTTTTATCTTTTTTGTAGTAAAAGGGATATGACTAATGGTGAAGAAAAAAAATCAAGAAACAAAATAAACAAAATACTTAATAGTGTTTCTCTCTGGGAAATGAGATTATTTGGGAGAAGGAAGGGATTTTTATAGTCTACCTTACACACCTCAGTATTTTTGAAAGTTCTTTTATAATTTCCATTAATTTCTCACTATTTAACATGGAAGGGAACCACATTTTGGAAGAAAGAGATTGATTTCTAGTAATGCCACCTCATGGAATGAAACTCAAAGTGCCATTTCCCTAGCAACATTAACTAGCTTTCTGAATGAAGAATTCCTGGATTAGTTTATAATCTCTTAAAAAGAGAGAGAGAGAGAATAGAAAAGAGAAGGATTGAACTATAAGTAATGCATTGTATTTCTGTAAGTGTTACCAGGAATCCCAATCATAAGCTTTGTATAAATAATAATAATAATTAATTATTTATTATTACTCACTATGCTAATTATTTTCTTACAACCTTATCATAAAGATCTGCAGTCCTGAATCTCTGGGTCATGGACCAGGAATGGTCCATGGCTTGTTAGGAACTGGGCCAAGCAGCAGGAGGTGAGCAGGGGGTGAGAGGGCAAAGTTTCATCTGCATTTGCAACTGTACCTATCACTTGCATCACTGCTCGAGTCCCACCTTCTGTCAGATGAGCAGTGGCAAGTACATTACAAAGGACAAAATACAGTTGGGCAGTAAAATTTTGAAAGTTGCTGGCTCTTACTTTCATTAGTCATCAGAGAAGTGCAAAATTAAAACCAAAACGAGACTCACTTACCTGATGGACAATACTAAAGTCTGACCAATGCCAAGTGTTACCAAGCATCAAGAGCAATAAGAACACTCATAAAATGCTGGAAGGAAAAAAAAAAATAGGCAAATATTCTTTTAAAAACAGTTAGGGGCATTTTTACATCATTTGATAAAGTTTAAGATATTCTTTAACCCTGAAATTCTACTTTTAGCAATGTATATTTTAGAAACTTATGAATACGTGTAGGGTAATCTATGGACAAGAATAAACTTAACGTTTTTTCACTAGTAAAAACTGGGAACAACTCAAATATAGTAGAATGAACAAATAATTGAGTATTCTCTAGTGGGAGAAATGAATATACCCTTCTACACCATGTGGGTGAAATTTTAAATATACAACAGTGAGTTAAAAAAGCTAGCCATATACTTTTATTTCATTCATGTATAATTTAAAAGCCAACAAACTAAGCTTACTGTTCAAGAAGGCATATTTAGGTGTTAATTCTAAAGAAAAATCAAGGAAGTAATTATCTTAAAAGCAAGAATAAACATTACCTCTAGCAGGGATGTAGAGATTCTGTTTGAGAAGGATACTCTAAGGGCTTCTAGATTCTGACAATGTCCTAAGTTGTGGATTTCACGTTATAAAAACGTATCACATTTTACATTTCTGTGCTATGCTCTTTCTCATATGTGTATTATCTTTCATTTAAAAAGGGTTAGAAATATAATTTTATATCACTGTTGACTAAACGCATACATACACAAGTAAAAGTCTCCTCAAACACTATATAGTTTTCTAATAGTTCTGATATTTTCTGTTTTACTTTATTTTATTAGAAAAAATATCATATTTGTCTTATTTGATTTCACATGGTGTAGTATTATGGGTCAGAACCTACATCCATTATCATCAGTGGTTAACGAGTTGATTAGAACAATGTGCTCTGAGACCTGAATTATAGATTACAGCCAAAGCTCAAAGTTCAAGTTAGCTATCGCACCTTTTAATAATCAAAATGGGCTGGATAAGAAAGGATATCATGGTTAGGGAAATGGTGCCTACTGAATAGGATGAATCAACAGACTCATTTTTTAAAAAGGAACATTCTACTAATATACTTGTATGCAGACATGATGATTCTAGCCTATCTGAAGAAATGTGCAGTATTCCCCATATAACTCTTACACTTAGCAAGTACTACTGGCTAGGCACTGTTCTAAGTATATTTTATATATTAATATATTTTTCACAACCACCCTATTAGGTGTAGGTTCTATTAGTTCCACTTTACAAAACAAAAAACTGATGCAAAGAAAATAAATCTTAAAGCATTTAAGGTTGAATAGTGTGACTCTAACATCTCTTTTGTAGGAAGAGGAAATCCTTAATTTACATGTCGTGTTGAAGATCTTGCTTACAAAGGAAAAGTGCATTTATAATCTAGGTAGTTATTGTGTGAAATTTTCTATAATTATTCAGACTCTTTTTTATTAGTTATTTCATTTTCCCAAGTCAGTGATTAGTCTTGCTGGACTCTTCAGCAAGCTTGCCAGATTTGAAAGTTCATCGAGTCTGTTTAATGTTTGGTTTCTGTTCATTTCCAGGATTGAGACGTACTTAGAGAATTGAAAATTCACAGATATGCTTTTTATGAAACAAGCAGTAGATCTAATCACTCTTCATATTTTGTAGGTCGAATTACAACCCAAGTATGAAGACAATCTGTACATGTATCTTTATTTTGTCATCTTTATTATTTTTGGTTCATTTTTTACTTTGAATCTTTTCATTGGTGTCATCATAGATAACTTCAACCAACAGAAAAAGAAGATAAGTATACTAAAACTTCATCTTTTTTCTGACATGTGAACTAAATCTGTCACACTGTCCTTTAGGCTACAAAATGCAATCAGCAATAGAAAAGATAATCAAATTCAGAAATTACTTTGAGACATTTAATAAGCTATAAGTTTTAAAGTAATTGGTAGTTCAGATAGCATGTTACAATATTTTTAGTCTAGAAATATGACTTGGTAATATGGCATAATTTATATGTTGCATATATACAATTTAGGGATATACATATATCCCTAAGTTCAGGTATTAGCAGCATTAACATGAAATGTGGGAGCCAGTTTTCACATGATTATTAAGGTGGGTTTTATAGTTGGCGAAGAATATGATTTTAACAAGTTTTGCTTTCATTTTTTTACTTTGGAGGTCAAGACATTTTTATGACAGAAGAACAGAAGAAATACTACAATGCAATGAAAAAACTGGGGTCAAAGAAACCACAAAAACCCATACCTCGACCTGCTGTAAGATCAGCATACTTTCATTGTCAATTAAGGCTATGTTATCTATCACTTATAGTGCCAAAATTGCTAGATTAAATTTGCAACATAAAATTTTTACCTTAACAATGTGACAAGCTAGCCTAAATAGCTTGAAGAAATATATATATATGTATTTTATATATACATAATATGTATAATTATATAACACATAAAATATCAATAAAAATTTTCAGACTTCAGATAGTGCCAGAACTATCATACAAATTGATATTATTGAGGAGCTCCTAATAATGCAGAGAAGAAGATCATACATATGTGTGCAGTACGTGGAAATATCCAAGTTCTCAGCGTGTAGTGAGGACTGGAATCATTGGTGTAGCTCAGAGAGACCCCATTTTCTGTCCATATTGCATATTTCTCTGCATATTGAATTGAATCATTAATGAAACAAGTCAAAAATTTTGTTTTTTTTCTGCTAAAAAAAAATAGTCAAACATCATATTCTCTGGTTCTCTGAGATGCTATCATGCTTTTTGTATAGTTTTATGGCTCTTCCATTTATATATATGACAGTGACTGCTGGTTGTGTTTAGATGCTGCAGGAAATTATTGCCAAGAAAGGCCCTGAGTTTTTCCCTTACTCCTGAAGGAGTAGCCCACATATTAAGTCTCAGATTACCCCCAAGGTATACATAGTATAAGGCAAAGTGGTGTTCACAAAGAATCTTGACTCTGTGAATCCATTGGTGACCATATAAAACTGGCCATGATCAATGTTCAATTTTTAAGTCAGCCATTAGCTCAGAGAAAGCACAGAGTTATATTGGAAAACAAAATAAAATAAACATGCAATTCATTTATAGTCTTTGGGAAACAATAGTTTGAATGGATGGAAAGAAAAGCATATTTTCTAAATGAGAAAATGCAGAATTCAATTCTGTGGAAATAAATATATCAGTGGAGAATAGTGATGTACTTGTATTAGTGAGCAGTAGACATTGGTTTTTGAGTTTAGATGAGTCAAGTATACAATATGAGTCTGAAGAAAATGGTCTTAAATATGCAATACAAATGCAATAAAGTTAAGAGAAAAGCATAGGAATTTGAAGAAAACTAGATTTGAGAGTTTAACCCAGATATTGGAATGAGAAGATGTGAGAGAAGAGATAACTCTGGGCCATAGACAAGAAGATGAGACCGTCATCTGAGGTCATGCCAACAGGATGGGAACACAGGAGCTGAGTCAATAAGAAGACTGAATGAGATCAGGCAGCTGTAGGATGCTGTAAAAGGGGGACACTGTGTAGATGATGGAAAATCTAAGCCAGTGATGTCTTATGAAATTACTGGTTCCAGTAATATAAATTGAAGTCTTGTAAATGCATTTGAAAATACACACTTAGGTCCTATGAGATGTCTAGACTGATATAAGGATGTTGGAGTTGTTAAAACAGAATTCTGTTGAGCTCTGAAGCACAAATTCATTTTTCAAAAATAAGCAGAATGCAGACAAAAACAAAACTCCTGAACATGGAGCCCTGTGCACTTCACCAAGTTATAGGGAGAGGTAAATCAGTGAAGGAATGAGATTAAACATTAAGATTGTGTGTATGTGTGTGTGTGTGTGTGTGTGTGTGTGTGTGTGTGTGTGTGTTTGAGAAATTTTCAATAAGGAGGCTATTGAATTACATCAGATGACACATAGGTATAATTTAATTAGTAGGGGTAGGAATACATCTAAAAAGATCTCTACATTTATGTAGAATATTATTGGGGATAATTTGGCAAAAATTAGGAAGTTATCTGGTAAAATCTGTTCATTCACTTATTAACAATATTACCATTACTATGCTTGCATTTGAGATTAAATACCGGACAATGTAAAGTCTAGTTAATGCAATGGACAGTAATCAAACAGTCATAAATAGTCACACCAACAAATGGAAATATCCAAGAAGGAAGTGTGAAAACCAATAAGAAGGAGGGTGCTGATTAATTTGTGAAGTTAGGAAAGGTTTTATTAAAGTAGTACATTAACTGAGGATTAAAGAACAAAAAAATATCAATTGTCAGAATGAAATGAGAAGAGCCCTCTGGAAGAAAAATGCATGTGTAAAGTTCCTTAGGTAGGAGGGCCAGTGCAACTGAGGTGTAGAGAGTAGGGTTTCATTGTAGACATGTTGAAAATGATGAGAGTAGGATGTGCCAGCCTTTTCTGGGCCTCCTAAGCCATTTTAAGGAGTAGTTTTTATTGAAGGAGCAGTGGGAAACCATTGAAGGGGAACCAGCCAGTTTGGGTTTTGTGATGCTTAGACAACTGGCTTAACAGGGGCAGTGTGCAAGCACTGGGCTCAGAGCTCAGAGACGATACTTAGGTAGCCTAAACCAGGGTGATGTGGAGATGAATAAAAGTGGATGGATTTGTGAGCTATAAATGGGGTGAAATTTAAAATTTTGTCTATTAATGATTTTGAGAACTGAAGAAGGAACTACCAAGAATGATTGAGGAGCTTCTGTCTTGTGTAATTATTAATAGTTGAGTAATGGTGTCCTGCAGGATAAGAAGAAAGAACACAAGTGGTGAGAAGTTTGTAGAATTTGGTAACCACAATAGAGTGGGGGAGGATGAGAAAGAAAGGGGCGAAATGATAAATATTTAGAAGTAGCAAAATAGAAGTCTCTTATGATTGAGAGGTTTAAAGCAAAGTGAAAGAAGTTCTGTAAGGGAAGAGATTGTAGAAAGAGGAAATAAATACGGAATAAAGTTGCACAGGATGTGGAGCAAGAATAGTCTAGGTTAGAATAAAGAGGCTGGCTCTACTGATGAATTTACCATACTATATGAAAAGCATGCAGAAATCAAGATAATGTGAAATGCAAAAGGAGTAGAGTTTTTCTATACTGATTGACTTTGACGTTCTCAAAATATAAGTAAAATAAAGGGCATGATAATAGAATTTCTGACGAGTTTGGAATTATACTAGGAACAAATGAGGGACCACAAACTGCTAATTGGTAATCTTAGAAAGTCCAAGATAAGGTTAGAGAACATAAATCGTTGAATAAAACCTTCGAGGTTAAACAGCTTCTTCCTACACATTCTACACCCAAGGGTTTACATTAGGGGCAACAATTGGTGATGTGGGATTGGAGTTGTGCACTGAGGTCTCCCACTGAAAAATGATATGGACAGGGAAACTAAACAGATTTTTATTGGTTGGGCAGATAAGAAAAACATAAGAGCAAATTTCTGCTTTTAAGGTATTTTGAACATACCACACCCTAGAGGGTGTATCTATGAGCAAAATGACACTGCCCTTAGCTAGAGGAGCCTCCAAGAAAGTGGAAGAGGAAGACAACCAAAATTAAGTTGAAGAATATCATCATATCTTGATGATATTTGCCATACAATGTCCTAATATAATTATGGGTGAAAGAACAATGTTTTCTGAGTGCACAGAGTGCTTAAAACTTAAAATTGAGTTAGAATCTCCAGAGGGGGAAAAAAAAATAGGGGAAGTTTGTTTTAAATAGAGGGGACAGGTAAACGTGGTAGAAAGATGTGGTAGAACCTGCATATTTCACTACGAGTGTGAGGTAGGAACTACCAGTGAGGAACACACCAGGCTTGGAAAGGTAAACTACAGTAAAAGAACTACGAAGAAAAGGTCCGAACTGGAAAGAGATGCATTTACTGTCTTGAAGAAGGCCTCGGAGGGCAGGTCCAGCTGAAAAAATAGAAATAGTCCAGCAGGACAAACACGTGTTCAGAGATAAGCACCAAACAAAATCGAACAGGTAGTGTCTGATGTCCAAAAGTTTCAGTTGAAAGCAATGAAAGCCTCATACAGGGAGAGGAAAGAGCGTTAGTGTGGAGACTTCAGATACCAGAATGTGGGAGAATAGCCATTAAGTGCGTAGCAGAGAGGCAGTTACTCTAGCTGAAAGTAGATAAAGATCAACAGAAGTTAAGTCAAGACCCAAGCCCCAGAATGTCTGAAATACTAAGCAGATATGAGCAAGATGGAAGCAAACAGGAGCCAGTGATCAGAACTAGTTTATAAGCTGAAGATTTAATTTTATAAACAAGACACAAGGCCAGTTAGTACTTGGAAGTAAAGTCCAAATTGATTAGGTCAATGGTTGAATATCTACCTTGTGAACTACAACTCACAGTAGAGTTATCCATATAATCTCTACACAGATTTCTCTTATTTTAACATCATATATAGCCATAGATCAGTTATTGAAACTAAAAAAATTCACCTAGGTACAATATTATTGAATAACATGTCAAAGTTAATCATCTGTCATCAGTTTTTCTACTATTGTCTCTTTTTTTCTTAACTATAAGTTTATACATCTTCTTAGCTGGATATTAAGAAGGAATTTAAGAAAGTACATCTTTAGTGAGAGGGTATAAATGCAGAAACCAGGGGGAGAAATATGAGAGAAAAACCTGGAGAAGTATTTATTTATTAGCTCTTTAAAGTTAAATTTAATACCCCCCCCCACACACACACACACATATGATATAAAGATTTACTATGGTGGCAAATATTTGCTAACTATCCATCATACCTTAATGATATTCTGGACACTGAGAACATAATAGGGGGTATTGAACTTATGGTTATTTCATAAAAGCAGATATCTGAATGGTATAAATAAAATAAATATATTTGCAAAGAGTAGGAAATTACAGTATAAAAATGTTTCTTCCAAGTGTAAAATAAACATAGTGTCTTTTTTATAAAAACTATCTACTATTTTTCATGGTGCTTTGTTAAAAATCAGGTAAATTGAATTAGATTTTTTTTTTAATTTCTAAGGAAACTTTTACGTATTATTTATTCTAGAACAAATTCCAAGGAATGGTCTTTGATTTTGTAACCAAACAAGTCTTTGACATCAGCATCATGATCCTCATCTGTCTCAACATGGTCACCATGATGGTGGAAACTGATGATCAGAGCCAAGAAATGACAAACATTCTGTACTGGATTAACCTGGTGTTCATCGTCCTCTTCACTGGAGAATGCGTGCTGAAGCTGATATCTCTTCGTTACTACTATTTTACCATTGGATGGAATATTTTTGATTTTGTAGTGGTCATTCTCTCCATTGTAGGTAAGAAGTGTTTTTACTCAATTAAGGAATTTAGTAGCAAAAATATGTGTTTTAATATTTTACAGATGATTTTCACTCATCTTTCTTATTTATCCAGAACTTCCAAGTAGAAACCTAAAGTCCATTGTTTAGTTTGTCATTTCTATACTGCCTGCTGTGCATAAAATGATGTGCTAAAAAAGAATATTTTATTTTTTATTTGTCACCTTTAACATAACATCTTATCTCAGAAGACTGAAACATTTCCCTAATACTCCTGCACTTAGTCATAGTCCAAGATGTCTCTGAATAAATAATTCACATATATGTCATACATATGTCACACATATGACATACATATGTCATCAGAAGCTTCCAGTAACCTATACATGTGATCTCTTTTATAATTGGAAGAGTGTGTATGTACATTTATATAAGTACATAATCACACATATATAAGCTTCATGTGTTATCTTTGGTTTCTGATAGTTTTCTAGGGTTTGTAATATTTCTTTTTGGAAATCAAAATTCTGTTTAAACATCCAAAATCAATTCATTATAATCAGTAGATATTAAATGTTTATGTACAGATATTAAAGGAGATGCTAGAAGTAAATTTAAGAAGATTTAAGACAAGGTTCTATTTGAGGTAGGGGAACATACATACAGAGAGAAAAATGGGATATCACTTTCAATACTACTTTCTCTGGCAGGAGAGATTATTGTAACAATGTACCTTTCCTCACAGAGTGCTGTGAAATAGTAATAATGGTCATCAAGAGATGAGACTTCAGGCCCATACAGGTCTGACTTTGAATTTTTCTTTTTTCACTATTTACCTGCTCTAACCTAGGGCTAATTACCTCAGCTCTCCAATCCCTGTTTTTTTTTTAAGGATTGTGAGGATTAAATCATATTATGTAAGTAAATGCATCTAACACTGTGCTTAGCATGAAGAAAAGACTCATGTAAGTTTAACAACAAAGCATTTGTATTATTGCCATTTAGTGGTGCATGAAATTAAGACTAATGAAGGGCTAGGATTCATCTCAAGTACGTCTGTCTCCAAAGCTTGTGGTTTTTTTCTGTTTATCATTCTGCCTCCTTCCAAATAAAAGAGGGTTGCAACCACCTCAGAAGTATAAAAACTCTCATATTCCTGATTCAAAATCACATGGCTTATCTTGTTGTTCTTATACAAATACTAAGACTAATATTTTGGAAATACAAGTTTATTTCTGTGCTTGGTTGCTAGGTACTATGACATTGCTAGACCTTCAGTGGTTGAGTCATTCTCTTGAAAGATGCTTTTTGTTTTGAACAAGGAAAAATGACCAATTAGTATTTTTATCCAGTATAGAGGTGTTAATGTTGTAACACTGAACATACGAGTTTTATTTTGCTGAATAAATACTGCAAATTATTTGCATATAATTTTCATGTTCACATTTTATAAAACTAGGTAGCACTTACGATGTGCAATTTCATTTGCTCTTATTAAATATAACAATTATTTTTGTTATTTATTGCTTTTCCACAGGTATGTTTCTGGCTGAGCTGATAGAAAAATACTTTGTGTCCCCTACCCTGTTCCGTGTGATCCGTCTTGCCAGGATTGGCCGAATCCTCCGTCTGATCAAAGGCGCAAAGGGGATCCGCACGCTGCTCTTCGCTTTGATGATGTCCCTCCCTGCGCTGTTTAACATCGGCCTCCTGCTCTTCCTGGTCATGTTCATCTACGCCATCTT
>CAUYPK010051327.1:0-11014 GCA_963574355.1 Loris lydekkerianus | reverse complement strand
GGAGATCCCATGGTGCAGAGACTTGATTAAGCTCACAGGAGAAGTAAAAGAGGAACAGTCTCCATGCCCAGTACCAGTCAGGTAGGTCATGGGTGGTGAGGGAGTGGGACAGAAACTTAAATCCCTGAGTAGAAGAAAGGGGGAGAAGGAGAATTGAGGGAGTGCAAGGGAAAAAAAGGGAAAGAGGGAGGCAGATAGTAGCAGGTGAGAGATAGATTCTCCCAGCAGGCTAGTGGACACACTTCAGGTTGCTTTGAGACCTGGAGGCCAGGAGGAACAGTGACATCCAGATTGGAGCCTTCAAAATGATCATGGTCTGTAGCACATGAAAAGTCAGGTTCATCCACCATGAAGGCCACAGGAAATGGCCTGGGGTCTTTGTGCATGCCTCCTTCACATCCCAAGGCAGATCATTGTTTCTCTGTCCTACAAACCTATGAGGCATTGAGCAGAGGCCCTGCACAATCATGTGCTAAATCATGTTATCTAACATTTCAGATGATGTGTTGAGGGCAAAGCAAAAGGATGGTGGTGTTTTCAGCACTAAAGCTGTGGGAGAGGCCAACAAAGCCATGTACTACACAAGGGCAATTCAAACTCCCCATTCCCCCAACATGTAGGGAGAAAGAATGGGAGACAGTTGCACCTGAACTTGAGAGGGAGGACTATTCTGTGGCAGAAAATTTGATTCTTCCTGATAGATGTTTGTTAGGTCAATATATCATGCGTGTTCTTCATCACTTCATCTCCTGCGTTCTGTATTGCCCCTTCTTTCCTCACATAAGAATAGAGACTTCTGAGCAGAGTTGGGTAGTTTTGGTACCTACAGTGCATGGTTGGAGCAATACTCTAGCTGGTAACATCACTATGTACCCCTTTACTTAAGACTTGGGAGTTCATCTGTCCCTCCATCATTGTGGATAAAGTTTGTTTGCACTTTCACAGACACATTCAGGGATGTTTAGGAGGAGAATACTGAAGGAAGAAGCTCTCTGTGGTCTTCTTCTGAATGCCCTACCATTCTGCTATGTGTCTGTTCCCTGGGACTGAGTACAGCACCAAGTATTCAAACATGACACTGTTCTTGCCTTGCAGGTCATTCTCCTAACAGAATACCACAGTGGGATAGGTAGTATTTTCCAGCTACCAGTGTTTGTTCCCAGATTTCTCCTGGTTAAACTCTTGTCACTCATTTGACCCCACCCAAGATCACCTGGACAGGTCCTCCTCCCTTCTGGTCTCTAGACATCTATCCTAAATTGAGTCCATACCTTCCTAGCTAGCTGGTGACAAAGCGCTATCCCTAGAAGCAGAGACCCAGTGGGCCATTATTCCTACTCATCACCTCCCAATCTCCAATCCGTCCCCCCTCAGCCACTTCCTATTTGTACATCTAGAAAAACAGCTATTTGGAAGTACTCCCTCAAGGCTTGAAGTGGGGGGATGGTGAGGCACAGTGCAAGCACATACCTCAAATGGAACTCTCAAGCAATTTTAAGGTTTTTTTTTTTCCTTTTTTTTTTAATTTAATCATAGATGTGTACTTTGATATGATAATGGGACATCACACACTAGTTTCACAGACTGGTTGAAACATTTACATCACACTGGTTAAAATAGCCTTCCTGGTAATTTCACAGTTATTGTGTAAAGACATTTACATTCCACATTTACTAAGTTTCACATATAAAATTGTAAGATGCACCGCAAGTGTATTCTCACCAATCTCCCTCCTTCCACCCATCTCTCCCCTCCCTCCCCCACTTTCCCCCTTCCCCCTATTCCTAGGTTGCAATTGGGTTATAGCGTTCATGTGAAAGCCCTTAATTAGTTTCATAGTAGGAGTGATAGAGTTTGCTTTGTATCTTGTCAATATCTTAGAGGTGACACACTCTATTCCTACCCGGGCAATGGGGACATGGGCAGTGATGCATAATGCCTGTCTCAATGCCCTTGACTTCCAGCTACCCACGTACAAAGTCTGCAGATGATCAGTCCTCTGTTTGTTACCTTTGCCTCCGCTATCCATGCTGCCCATGTTAGGCAGAATGCCAGCCTTTCTCCAAAGTGTACTACTGCTCTGCCCAGGGACTCCTCTTTCAGGACCACACTGTGTGGTACACAGGGATTCCTAGAAGCAAATTCAAAAGTTCCAAGTGCTGTCATTCATTCATTGGGTCATCCCCAGCCCTCTAATGCACACAGAGACACAACAGCACATTGTAGGGTGTATTGAGACTCCACATGTAGGACATCTACTCTGTGCATATTGCATTAGACAACCTTTCCTCACATTTCTTCCATCATTATGACAAACAGCCCCTGAGAATTCTCAGATCTTTGTTGCAAACAGACACACACATGCACTAAGTGAATGAACATGCACACATCAAGACACAGAGGCAGACATATTCTTGAAAGGATTCTGGGATCTCTGAGTGACATACAAACCCTTGGATTTGGAT
Organism: Loris lydekkerianus; assembly: GCA_963574355.1. Lineage (NCBI taxonomy): Eukaryota > Metazoa > Chordata > Mammalia > Primates > Lorisidae > Loris > Loris lydekkerianus. The sequence continues at coordinate 8,549 of CAUYPK010051327.1, read as the reverse complement.
GCTCACATTCTTCCCCAGGGCAGGCACATTATTCTTTGCTACTTACCACTCCTGTACAAATCTCCATTCCAGGGCCCTCTACTCATCACCCCCATTTTTTATCTGGACTGTGGCCTGTAGTGCCGGTATGGCCTAAACTGGAGCTTTGAGTATTAAGATCAAATATCCAGATGAGGATTTGATAGAAATTTAGCAGGTTAGGGTTAAAAACAAGTGGGCACAGCAATATTGCCGTCAATCTATCCATATCTGTGGAGACATGCTGGGGGAATGCAGGGAGCCCCACTGAATGTCTGGGAGGGGTATCAGGGAGGCTTAAAACCCAGAGCATGACCATTCAGGGAAAGACATTTACTGATTTTGCCCTGCTTCCTCCTCAGTGATCCTGAACCTCTATTGCGCTTGAGCTTCCCAGCATGACATGTGGGTCTCTCAACTTTCCTTTCTCTTCTAACTCCAGGGTGACTTTTGGTGGTTACTATAGTCACTCTAAAGCCTCACCTACCCCACTATTCCCCAGACACCAGTCAGGCCTCCAGACCCAATCCTGGGATGATAACCTGACCTCTTCTATCTTCTTTGGTCATGGTGTCTCCCTCCCTCCAGTAGTAGTCAAGGGATTAAGCCACAGGACCTCAAAGATTATATAGAAGCAAAATAATGACGTGCTGCATCAGGAAATAAGCCCACATCTCACAATCCTACAAATGTACACCAGGGACTCCTGATGATGACCAAAGGGTTCGCACCTCAGCAATCTGGTTAGAAACTGGGCAGTTGTGGTTCAATAACCAACTGATAAATCTCCGGACACTAGTGTCCTTCCTCAAGCAGGGTGCTTTGGCATCCTCAGACCAGGAATACTGAATCAGAGAGCAAGCAAATGCCTCATACCCTGGAGTAATTAGAGTAAATTAGGAAAGTCTTGAGACCGGCCTAGGCATAGTCAGTCCCATCCCAGATCATCGAGGCAGCCACTTCACAACAGCTATAGTAATCAATGGTGATAATGAGATAATCAATGGTGATCACTTTATTCTTGAAGTACGGGTATAAATGGAAGAAAAACTTCAATCTTCAGCCATCCTTGGGAATGCTGACTTCCTCCACCTGCCAGGGAACAATGAGGGATGGCACAAAGAAGAAGGGAGACCAGTCCAGGGTGAGCTGAGGTAGGCAGGTTGCTGCTGGTTGGGCTAGTTCTCTTTCACCACTCTGTCCCTCAATTGCCACCACAACCACCCATGCCAGGCCAGACTCAGCCTCCTGGCCTGCTTCTAAATTGGTCATGAAGGGAAACATATGGGCATCCTACTCTGTGACTATAGTTGACATCTGGTGATGCATTATTTGCCTGTTTCACGACCATTGCCTAGTCAGGGAAAGAGGAACTAGGTGTGGGGTGTAGTTTTCCAACACCTATTCTAGAGAAAAAAATGAGGAAAGAAATTCTGGATCAAGACCTTGTGTTTTAACTACAAATGTCATTGTATGAGATACTGACAGTATCCAATTTAAGTACAGTCATGTACCCTATAATGACATTTGAGTCAATGTTAGAACACATATAAATCAGAACTGACAGTTAATGAGTTCACTGATGAGTTAAGTTTGGAAACTCATCCTCGAAATAGTGCCCCGAATGGTGAACTAGATACTGGCATTGATGAAAGCTTCCTAAGGGTCGGAAGCTTTGGTCACTTTCAAAGGTGACCATACAGATATTCAGCAATGAGGTATGCAGCACTTTTTCTGGGATGAGTTTGACAACTTAATTGTCAGACTTTGTGTGACAATAGCTCTGATGGGCATTCCAGAAAATGAGTTCCAAAATTGCTTTGAAGTGTAGACTAGGCATTGGCATTGGTACATAGCTTCCCAAGGAGAGTACTTCAAAGGTGAATATAGTGATATTCACCAATGAGGTGTGCAGCACTTTCTCTAGCATGAGTTCACAAAATTATTTGTCAGACCTTATAATATGGTTACAATGGTGGTTCTGTAAAATTATAATGTAGCTAAAATATTGCTATCACCTAGTATGATGATGATGACCTTGACCTTATGTAGGCATAGGTTAATGTGTGTGTTTGTATATTTGTTTTTGACAAAAAAGTTAGAATAATATTTTTTAATTAAAAAAAAATTTTAACTATAAAAACAAACAAACAAAAGACTGGGTTCAAACTACATAAATCTATACATGTAATTCAGAACATAGACAAATTAAAAAATAAAGACCATATGATTCTTTCAATTGATGCAGTAAAAGCTTTTGATAATATCCAGCATCCCTTCATGATCAAAACACTTCAGGAAAATGGTATAGAAGGGACATTTCTTAAACTAATAGAGGCCATCTACATCAAACCCACAGCCAATATCATTTTGAATGGAGTTACATTGAAATCATTTCCACTTAGATCACGAAACAGGCAAGGTTCCCCATTGTCTCCATTGCTCTTTCACATTGTAATGGAAGTTTTGGCCTTTGCAATTAGGGAAGAAAATGCGATCAAGTGTATCCACATAGGGTCAGAAGAGATCAAACTTTTCCTCTTTGCATATGATATCATATATATGGAAAACACCAGAAATTCTGCTACAAAACTTGTAGAAGTGTTCAAGAAATACAGCAATGTTTTAGGCTACAAAATAAACACTCCTAAATCTATAGTCTTAATATATACCAGCAGTAACCAAATGAAAAAAAAAAAAAAAGTCAAGAACTCTTTTCCATTCACATTGTAGTACCAAAGAAGATGAAATGTTTGGAAGTTTGGAAGTATACCTAACAAAGGAAGTGAAAGATCTTTATAAAGAGAACTATGAAACTTTAAGAAAAGAAATAGCTTCATGTCCATTTCCCAGCCTACAATGGGATACCATGTTCTTTTCTGGCTAATGCATTTGAGTTCTCTGTGGATTCTGGTTATTAAACCTTTGTAAGAGATATAACCTGCAAATATCTTCTCCCATTCTGAGGGATGTTTGCTTGCTTTACTTACTGTGTTCTTGCTGTGCAGAAACTTTTTAGTTTGATCAAGTCCCAGTAGTGTATTTTTGAAGCTGCTTCAATTGCCTGGGGAGTCCTACTTATAAAATATTCGCCCAGACCGATTTCTTCAAGGGTTTTTCCTACACTCTCCTCTAGTATTTTTATAGTTTCATGTCTTAAGTTTAAATCTTTAATCCAGTGAGAGTCTATCTTAGTTAATGGTGAGAGATGTGGGTCCACTTTCAGTCTTTTGCAGGTTTCCAGGCAGTTCACCCAGCACAAGTTGTTAAATAGGGAATCTTTTCCCCACTGAATGTTTTTAATTGGCTTGTCAAAGATTAAATAACAGTAAGTATCTGGGTTCATCTATTGGTTCTCTATTCTGTTCTAGACATCTACTTCTCTGTTTTTGTGCCAATACCACGCTCTTTTGATCACTATTGATTTGTAGAATAGTCTGAGTTCTGGTAGTGTGATTCCTCTTGCTTTGTTTTTATTTTTGAGTAACGTCTAACGTGTGGCCTTGAAACATATGAAAAAATGTTCATCATCTTTAATCACAAGAGAAATGCATATCAAAACTAGTTTGAAATATCATCTAACTCCAGTTAGACTAGCCTTTATCACAAAATCCAAGACCGGAGGTGTTGGCGTGAATGTGAAGAAAAGGGAACACTTTTAACTGCTGGTGGGAATGTAAATTAATACATTCCTTTTCAAAGATATATGAAGAATACTTAAAGATCTAAAAATAGACCTACCATTCAATTCTGTAATTCCTCTAGTGGGCATATACCGAGAAGACCAAAAATCATATCATAACAAAGATATTTGTGCCAGAATATTTATTGCAGCCCTATCCACAATTGCTAAGACATGGAAAAAACCCAAATGCCCATCGATCCATGAATTGATTATTAAATTGTGGTATATGTACACCATGGAATATTATGCAGCCTTAAAGAAAGATGAAGACTTTAGCTCCTTTATGTATACATGGATAGAGCTGGAACATATTCTTCTTAGTAAAGTATCTCAAGAATAGAAGAAAAAGTATGCCACCATTAATATGAAACCACTAATATGAAACTAATATAGGGCTTTCACATGAATGCTATAACCCAATTGCAACCTAGGAATAGGGGAAAGGGGGAAAGGAGGTAAGGGAGGAGAAAGGTGGCTGGAGAGAGAGGGATTGTTGAGAATACACTTGCTGTGCATCTTACAAGGGTAAATGTGAAACGTAGTAAATATGGAATGTAAATGTCTTAACATTACAACTAGGAAATTGCCAGAAAAGTGAAGTTAACCAATGTGATGTAAATGTGTCAACCGGTCTGTAAAACTAGTGTATGATGCCCCATGATCATATTAATGTACATAGCTATGATTTAATTAAAAAAAAATAAAAAAAAGAAAAGAAATAGCTGATGATGTTAACAAATCTCGCAAAAACATGCCATTCTCATGCCTGGGAAAAATCAACATTAATAAAATGTCTGTACTACCCAAAGCAATATATACTTTTAATACAATTCCTATTAAAGCTCCATTGTCATATTAAAGACCTTGAAAAAATAATACTACAGTTTATATGGAATCAGAAAAAACCTTGAATAGCCAAAACATTACTCAGAAATAAAAACAAAGCAGGAGGAATCACGCTACCAGACCTCTGAAAATTCTATAAATTAATAGTTATCAAAACAGCATGGTACTGGTACAAAAGCAGAGAAGTTGATGTCTGGAAAAGAATAGAGAACCAAGAGATGAATCCAGCTACTTACCGTTACTTGATCTTTGACAAGCCAATTAAAACCATTCAGTGGGGAAAAAGATTCCCTATTTAACCAATTGTGCTCGGTGTACTGGCCAGCAACCTGTAAAAGACTGAATCTGGACCCACACCTTTCACCATTAACTAAGATAGACTCTCACTGGATTTAAGATTTAAACGTAAAACATAAAACTATAAAAATGCTTGAGAAAACTCTTGCAGGAATCGGCCAAAGAAGGACTCCCCAGGCAAGTGAAGCAGTATCAAAAATACTTTACTGGGACCTGATCAAAATAAAAAGTTTCCACAGAGCCAAGAATATAATAAGTATAGCAAGTAGACAACCCTCAAAATAAGACAAAATATTTGCTGGTTATACCTCTGATAAAGGTCTAGTAACCAGAATACACAGAGAACTCAAACATATTAGCAAGGAAAGAACAAGTGATCCCATCTCAGAGTGGGCAAGAGACTTGAAGAGAAACTTCTCTAAAGAAGACAGATGCACAACCCACAGAAACATCATCCTTAATAATAACAGAAATGCAAATCAAAACTACTTTGAAATATCATCTAACCCCAGTAAAAGTAGCTCACATAACAAAATCCCCAAACCAGAGACTTTGGTGTCATGTAAAGAAAAGGGGTCATTTCTGCACTTCTGGTGGGAAAGGACACTAATAGGTTCCTTTTGGAAGGATGTCTGGAGAATACTTAAAGATCTAAAAATAGACCTGACATTAGATCCTATAATTCCTTTACTAGTTACATATCCAGAAGACCAAAAATGACAATATAATAAAGACATCTGTACCAGAATGTTTATTGTAGCCCATTTCATAATTGCTAAGTCCTAGAAAAAGCCCAAGTGCCCATCGATCCACAAATGGATTAATAAACTGTGGTATATGTACACCATGGAATATTATGAAGCCTTAAAGAGAGATGGAGACCTTACCTTGTTCATGTTTACATGGATGAAGATGGAACATATTCTTCTTAATAAAGTATGTCAAAAATGGAAGAAAAAGTATCCAATGTACTCAGCCCTAGTATGAATCTAATTTTTGGCTTTCATATGAAAGCTATAACCCAGTTATAAACTCAAAATATGAGGAATCAGGAGAGGGAGAGGAGGGAGGTGGGAGGATGGGCATAGGGAAGGGGATAGGTGGGATTACACCTGTGGTGCATCTTACCAGGGTACATGTGAAACTTAAGAAGTGTACAATTTAATGTCTTAACACAATAACTAAGAAAATGCCAAAAAGGCTATGTTAACCAGTGTTATGAAAATGTGTCAACCTGTTAATAAAACCGAGGTATGGTGCCCCATGATCACATTAATAAACACAGCTATGATTTCAAATTAAAAAAAAAAATTCACATAAAACATAATTTTTTTTCCAGAGTTGCTAGACTACAATACAAAAAATATCTACTTTTCAAACAAAAATGATGAAGTATATGAAGACAACTATAAAAGATGTAAAGTCTCCATCTTTCTTTATTGCTGAATACTATTTCATCATGGGTTAATGAGCACTTGGGTTTTTCCACATCGCCAATTGTAAATTGAGCTCCCGTAAAGATTCTAGTGCAAATGTCCTTATGATGAAATGATTTTTATTCTTTAAGATGAATGTCTAGTAATGGGATTGGCAGGTTTAAATAGAAAGTCTATCCTTATCTCTTTACCTATTCCTTACACTTTTCTCCAAAAGTCTGTATTAGTTTGCAATCCCATAACAAAGTGATCATTCTCTCTACACCCATGGCACATCTGCAGCTTTGGTACTTTATGAGGTGGGCTATTCTCACTGAGGTTAGGTAATCTCTATAAGTGTTTTTGACTTGTATTTCTCTGATAAAGAGAAACAATGAGCATTTTTTTTCATGTGTTTGTTGGGCATCTTCCTTCTTGAGAGAAGGTTCTGTTATATGACTTACCCAGTGATAATTGAGTGTTATTCATTTTCCATAAATACATGAATGGATGAATAAAATATGTTACAAGTGTACCACAGACTACTGCAGCCATAAAGAAGTAATCTAGTATCTTTTATAACACTCTAAATGGAATTGGAGACCATTCTCCTATGTCAAACTATCACAAGAATGGAAAAACACATGTGCTGAAGACTAAATCGGGACTAGCTGCTCAATACTTATGTGCTTATAGGGAAGTAAAACTAAATGAATTCAAGTGGAGGAGTCAAGAAGATGGGGATACCACACACCTGATACACTGCACACATTCTCGATGAAGGGTACACTTTTAACTTTGTCAGAAAATTTATAAAAGCAAACTATGTAACCACAACACAAGGACATCCATTATATCATAAAATTTAAAAATATATATATATATAATGAGAAATTAAAAGAAATTTAATCTCTGGGATAAACTTTTAAAATAGTACAAGTAGCCAGGTGCAGTGGCCCACACCTGTAAACCTAGCACACTGGGAGGCTTAGGCAGATGGCTAAGATCAGAAGTAAGATCAGAAGTTTGAGATTAGCCTGAGCAAAAGGGAGACCCCATCTCTATAAGAAGCTTGGCATTGTGGCTAGCACCTATACTCCCAGCTATTCGAGAGGCTGAGGCAAGAGAATCACTTCAGCCCAAGAGTAAGAGGTTCTTGTGAGCTATGAAGCCAGGGCAACTCTAGCCAGGGGGATAGAGTGAGATTGTCTCAAACAATTTAAAAAAAAAACAAATAAAATTGTCTAAAGTAATAAAGTGAAAGAGAAAGTACTAAATGTACTAAAATACTTAGCTAAAGTATCACTGTAAATTGAAAGATAATTACAGGTCTGAAAGTTACAAAACCTAAGTTGAAACTTTCAATAGACATTTTAAAAGAAGTTCTGAGGAGGAACAAAACAGACTCAGACAAATCAAAGCTAAGTAAATTGAAATTATTTGGCACAAACAGTGAAAAGAAACAAGAGCTTTTAAGAAATGAACATGAGCTAGTAACCTAAATGACATACATGAAGAATACCAACATTTTATTTTTTACACAATGAGAATTCCAGATACAGAGGACAAAAAGACACAGGCATAAGTTAACATTTTAAGATGAAATATTCCTAATATTCCAAATCTGTTAAAAGACATGAAAATGTATATATATATGTTTGTATTTCTTAAAACCTTTAATCACATTTTTTTCTCTGAGTCTCTGACATTCATTCAACTTCCCTATGTTGTATTTCAAGTACATCATTTGTTCTTTGTGCGTATTGCTATTTAGATTATTTTACCCCTCACTATTCTATAACTCAATCAGAACAATTACTTTTCAAATATTTTATGCAATGACAGAACTTAATGTTAAGTTTGTTATACAATATTTTAAATAAAATGTTATGAAAATAATTGTGAGGACACAATGTTTATTATATGAATAAGCAAACACTAGGGATAAATTATACTCAATTTCTTTAACCATTGCAATAAGTTGAAAAACTGTATCAATCAAATATTGATTTCCCCTCCTAAAAACCTCTATGGTAATTTACCTTAAAAGTTCTTATATTCATTGTCCCCTGAAAAACATAGTAATTACTCACTCTAACAAAATTAAGCTTTTTTTTTTTTTAGTTTTCTATTTACATATGTGTATTTGTATACATATTTATATGTGTGTGTGTGTATATATATATATCTATATATATATATATATATATATATATATATATATATATATATATATATATATAATCACTGGCCAGTCATTATCACTAAATGGAAAGGATTTCTAAGAA
>CAUYPK010051325.1:0-16281 GCA_963574355.1 Loris lydekkerianus | reverse complement strand
GTGGAGGGAAGCCGAGGCCTCGGACGCGCTGCAGCGGGCGGCTCAGTGGAGGGATCCGAGGCCTCGGACGCGCTGCAGCCGGCGGCTCAGTGGAGGGAGCCGAGGCCTAGGACGCGCTGCAGCCGGCGGCTCAGTGGAGGGAGCCGAGGCCTCGGACGCGCTGCAGCGGGCGGCTCAGTAGAGGGATCCGAGGCCTCGGACGCGCTGCAGCCGGCGGCTCAGGAGAGGGAACCTGATGCAAAGGACGCGCTGCAGCGGTCGGCTCAGTGGAGGGAGCCGAGGCCTCGGACGCGTGGCAGCGGGCGGCTCAGTAGAGGGATCCGAGGCCTAGGACGCGCTGCCACCGGCGGCTCAGCAGAGGGATCCGAGGCCTCGGACGCGCTGCAGCACTCAAGCTGATAGTAGCCAGCGGAGCGGAGGCGCGGGCCGAAAATATTTTTTCTAAAGCAGCTTTTTCTCTTGAGCAATCAAACCTTTAATAATGTTGATATTGATTCTGTAACTGGTGTTTGTTGAGAACATACTATGTTTTTATAAGATTATCATCTTCCTGAGGGTAATTACTACAACTGATTTATATAAATTATCTAAGAAAACTGTCACAACCACCTTAGGAGATAAATCTCATTAAAATTACTAATAGATGCCCACATTAACAGGAAAACTTAATTCAAGTTGGGAGGAGGGGTTTGAGGGAGGAGCGATAGTGGAGGAAGGGAGGGGATTGGGGTGCTCCCATTTAAGGGCACAATGTGGGGGTGTATGGCACACCTTTTGGGTGCGGAACACAACTACAAAAGGGACTCTACCTAACAACTGCAAATACTGTAACCTTGTTTGTATCCTCACATTAACCTGAAATTTAAAAAAAAATAAAAATTACCATCTTATTTAAAAAAGTGAATACACATAGGAATTTATGTGTTTAGGGTATTATCAATGAATTACAGAACAGAAATTGGAAACTGGTACTTGATGTAGAATCTACACTAAAACCTGTTGTCTGTATTGCTTGCTTTGATCAAGTAGCTCTTAATTCCTCAGTAAGAAAATTAATTCCGAAAACAGATGCCTTTGATTATTTGAACTAAGATAGGCTCAGTCATTAATTGGTTGGAGTTTCTTATTTAACAGTAAGGAATTTAGAGAATCAAAGAAGTAAAATGTTTGCATAGCATTTGATGATGATTTTGGGGGGTTGCCACTTTGTTTTTATCCAGAACTTAACTTGCATTATTTTCCTTTTAGAAATATTTTATTTTTATTTATAATGAACAAATATATATTTCTGAATTTCCAAAGTGATATATTGAAATTTATATCAAATTAAAATTTAGAAAGCATTCATATCATTATGAGTATTATTTGGACCAGAAATTTCTTTCATAAAATTGGTATGCTGGTATGCACAAATCTTAATATAATATGTTAGATATATAAACTCTCAATTATATTTTATGTCTTAATGCAATTCTAATCTTCAATTGAAATCTCACTTAATGCAACCACATTTTATATATTTTTACTAGAAATTTACTTATCATAACATATATAAATTAACTTGTAACATATATAAATTAACTATGTCAAGCATTATTTTCTTTAAGCATGAAACTCCTTAGGCAAGAATATCTATTGTTTAATTCACTAATTAATTTACTGTAGGGCGATACCTATGATTGAAAATATTTTTATAGCAGCTTCTGCATTTGAACATAAAAGGTGTCTAAAATAATTACCTGTAAATAAGGAATCACTTTGCAGAGGGACTGTCCAAAAAACCAGGTCTCAGTGATATCCACGACCAACGTGGCAGGAAGGCAGGTGATGGTCACAAGCACATCAGCCAGAGAAAGGTTAACTATGAAGTAGTTGGTTACGGTCCTCATGTGATGGTTCTTCCAGACTGCCACACAAACTAATTTGGAAAAATAAACAAACAAAAAAGCAACAGTAATTAAGCAAAGAAAATAGGTACCATTAAGGAAACACTGTCAAGCGAATTAATAGTCCTATGAAATCCACACATATGTATTTAAAATAAAAGATCATTTAACTCTGTGTTGCATTTTACTTGAATCAGTCTGTATGACTCCAGTATATATCAGTTCATTTACTTTTCAAGACATTTCTCAATAGATCAAAAAATTGTGATTATTTTTACTTGATCTTGAGTTATAAGTCTCAGAAGTTAAAGAATGATCCTTGATTCATCTTTCTATTCCCCCCCAACTCCTCCACTCTCAGTATGCAGTAGAACCTTTAGAAATAGTTTCTGAGCTGAGACTAGGAGCTAGCGATTTTCTTTGTTGCTGTTGTTTATTTCAGATTAAGATGAGGATACAAATGATTAGGTTACATTGTCAATGAACTGTAGTGTTTGCCTCTTCCATGACCTTGACCCAAATCTGCTCCTAGACTCTGCATTTGGAAATTTTAAAAGACATGAGCCAACAATTACTCAGATCCTATTATTGCCAAATATTGAGCTAGATCGTTCATATACTCATGTTGTTTAATTTTTATGTTGTTGCAGTTTGGCTAGGGCTGAGTTTGAACCCACTACCCTCGTATATGGGGCTGACGCCCTACCCACTGGGTTATAGGCGCCACCTATGTTGTTTAATCGTAAGGGATGATGTCATTACGTTTATACATGAGGTGACACATGGCTCACAAAGTAAAAATCTATAGTTACAACTGGGATCTGGCTCCAAGAGAGTGGTTTTTCACTACAAGAGTTGCCTTCTTCAGTGGAAATGAGAGTGTTATAATAAAGTACTTAGAAATTCTAAGCAGTCAATCCTCTCTTCTTTCTGTTACCATGATGGCTTCTAAACAGTACCCTCAAATCAAACATTGTTTTCAATATTTTCACTGTCATCTTCCATCGTTACCTTGTGGTATACTATCTCACTCAATTCCTCCCAGAGGAACACCCAGTTCCTCTAGTCTCTGTTCTCTCCCTGTCTGATGTACACAAAGGTACATCATCTCTGGCTCTGGATTGAATAAAGTATGAACTGCCACCCACATCTGTGGATGGGTTTGCTTTATTCAAAATGACAGAATGTGTTTTGGATACCATTAACCTGACAGAGCTATCACCCACTCAATGCAGCAATTACCAACTTACCTAGTGAATAAATAAAAGTACATTTTATTAAATGTATTCACAAGTCACTGAATGAGGATTTCTTTTTGACAAATATGTACCCTTTATTAATAGTTGCATATGCTAGGAAATGTTTGTATTATTTATGAAGCTAAAATTGTCTATAAGCTATCAACAAATGTCAAATTATAAAAGATCTAGATTTCTAAAGATTTAATTTTGAAAACTTCACATCTTCTTCTGACTTTAGTACATTAAATTTAACTCTACCACCAAAAATCAGGTGAGCTATAATTAAATTACGGTCTTGATTATCTTAATATGATGTTGAATGCTTTATTTCCCATAATCTTAAGACACACGTAAGCATATAGTCACACACACACACTCACCCACACTCACCCCTCCCAGCAGTTGGTAAACACATTATCACAGTTTATTATGAGAAAATTGGCAAAAATATTAATATTTCTGGTACTTGGTCAACAAATGGTCCAAACGATCAAGCCTGAATCTAGGGGGAACAAAAGCAGAACTTAAACAAAAATGAAATTAGCTATAGTTTGATTTTCAACTCTCCATATTTTGGGCGTGAGGAATGGCAGTGGTGGGAAGCCAATGTTCATGTGTTGTAGTTAAACAATATTGAAGCAAGTACATGTTCAAAAAAACATGTCTTTGGTGCTTACTATGTGCCATGCCCTGTTCTGAGCATTGTAAATTATTACCTACATAGTGTTATTACATAGTGTAAGAGTTAGCTTTGAATGCTCTGTAACTATAAGAAACACCTGTGATAAAACGTCTCCGTAACACCTTGGTGATAAGGGCCTCGGGAAGGGATTCAGCTCTCCTTAACATGACAGCACCAGCATCAGTGCTTGGCAGTCTCCACATATGAGGTGTAAATAATCCCGGGATCACTTCTATAAGTAGCTGCAGGAGAGGTGAGTCCGGATTTGTTCACTCATTCTCTCATAGACTCTCTCACTCTGACTCTCTTGCTCCTCCTGCTCAGAGGGCGCCTGCCCTGTGTCCTTCTAAGACTGCTAAGGTTCACTCTCCTCCTAAGACTGTTTCTCTCTCTCTCTCCCTCTGGCTAAGACAATAGTCCTCAAGCAAGGGGAATTGATCAAGGAGAATTGATCTCGAGCAAGGTAGCACAGCGGTCTGCATCCGGACAGTTTCATAGCCTGGGGCCGGCGACCTGGCATCCCAGGCCCCGACAAGGTAACATATCTAAGAAAGAATAATAAGTACTAGACCTTAAATTTAGTCTACCACGATGATATCCCATCCATATAGATATAGATACAGATACAGATACAGATACAGATATAGATACAGATATAGATATAGATATAGATATAAATACAGGTATAGATACAGATATAGATATAGATATAGATATAGGTATAGATATAGATACAGATATAGATATAATTTTTTTTTTGACAGAGTCTCATTCTGTCTCCCTGGATAGAGTTCTTTGGTGTCCTCGTAGCTCACAGCAACCTCAAACTCCTGGGCTCAAGCGATCCTCTTGCCTCAGCTTCCCAAGTAGCAGGAGCTACAGATGCCCACCACAATGTCCTGCTAGTTTTTCTGTTTTTAGTAGATATGGAGTCTGGCTCTTGCTGAGGCTGGTCTTGAACCCCTGAGCTCAGGCAATCCACCTGCCTCGGCCTCCCAGAGTGCTAGGATTGCAGGTGTGAGCCACCACACCAGGCCATCATCCTTATATGTTCTTGATTGAGGCAGAAAGTAAAGGGGAAGCCACCCACTTCTCTTTGATAGAGCTTTAACTCTGGATCACAGAATCATTGAGTTGGAGATAACCCAGTTTAATCTGACATGTGATGTATGAAAAAATAATCTCTGTAGCATCCCTGATCTGTTCTGGTTGAACATTTATAACAGTAGGAAGTTCATGACTTGCTGGAGCCCTCAAGTTCATGATATTGTGGTTTTATAATAACTACTAGCAAGTTCTTGTTAATGTAAGATTGAAAGCACTTCCATTTCAGCTCTGTTTCTAGTTCTTAATTCTTTCCTAGAACTTAAGAAATAAGTCTATGTTTTCTACATTATTTAGTTTCTTAGAGCTGCTGTAGCAAAGTATCATATACTGGGTATCTTAAACAATAGACATTTATTTTCTCATTATTCTGGAGTCTAGAAGCCTGAAATCAAGCTTTCAGCAGGATCATACTCCCTCTGAAACCTGTAGAGAAATCCTTCTTTGTTCCCTCTAGCTCCTTGTGGTTAGCTATTAATCTTTAGCATAATTTCAATCTCTTCCTTTGTCATCACCAGGCATTCTGCTGTGTTGCCATCTTCATATGGCAGTCTTCTTACAAGACACCAGTCGTACTGGGTTGGAGGTCTACCTTATTGCAGTAGACCTTCTTGACAATTACATATTCAATAACTCATTTCCAAACAGGGTTATATTTTGAAGTAATGGTGTTAGTATTTAAGTATATCTTTTCGAGGATACAATTCACTCATAACAGTACTCATTCAAATATTTAGGGACCACAGCTATGTCCTTCCATTTAGTCTTTGCTTCTCTAGGGAGCTAAAGATCTCTAGAACCCTTGTGTGCAACTGCAGGATTTTGTATCCCTCCTCACCCTTGTTGCTTTATTCTGAACACACTCCAGATTATCAGTAATGGCTCTAAATGAGCCATCTATAACTCCACACACATCTCCAGGTGCAATCTACCCAGAGGAGCAAAGAAGAGAATGATTGCTTTGGTTGTTATCTCTCTAACAAAGACGTTCTGAGATCTTATTACCTTGCTTAACATGCAAGTCACAGTTTTTTTTTTTTTTTTTTTTTGGGGGGGGGTGAAGGGGCACAGTCCCCTGCACCCGTGTAAGGTGAATCAGTCTCATTTTTGCTCCTTTAGGTATGAGGCCCTGAGAAGGAACATTTCCAGTAGTTGGGCTAGATGTGAGTTTGGGGGGATATTCTCCCCTAGCTCACATAAGCAGCTTTACTGAAAAATGCAGGCAGTCACGCCTTAAAGGAAAGAGTGTGCCGGAGGGCCCTCGCCAGGTCATAGCTGCAGACAGATCATCTGCCTGGGGCAGTGGACCCTTGCACTTAATCCCCTACCTCTATTTACACAATAACTTTCAGTTAGTCATATAGGGAAGTAGGCAAACAGAACAGACAACCCAGCCCTATGTGGTTTATCACCATTGTTATTTCTCTCCAAACAGGATATTCTTAGTTTAGAAAGGTGTGTACGTACTTGGCTGTATGAATGCTGATAAGGAATCTTGATGACAGTTTTGTTACCTTTTGTCTTCTTTATCCTTGAATTATTTTTATCTGATGAGTTTGGATATATAAGAAAGTGAATAAAGACAAGTGATTGCTGTTGTGCCTGAGCAAGCACCAGCCATCCCTTTAAAAATCACTTGTTTTGTCTGCAGTGCTGTCTCTGCGTCATCAACTAGAAGCCCAGTGGACAGCAAGGGGGGGGGGGGGGAGGTCATATGTATATCCAATTACTAGAAGTCAGTTCCTTTATATAAATGTTAGATTGAATCTTATCTTTGAATTCTAGAGCAAAAGGGGGGAGGATTTACACAGAGCAGTATTAAAACAATAAGAATAATTTAAATTTGGACTTTATGTTAGATAATATTACTGAACTATTCCAAAATATCTTAATGTGCTGTTCACATTATGTCCATTCAAATATTTAAAGACTATGGTTTCTGCCTATTTCCTAAGGCTTTGGTTCTTTGGGACAAACATCGCCAAACCCCCTCAGATAGAACAGGATTTTGCCTCTCATCATCCTGTTCGACCTGTATGGTAGCAAGACATTTGTGGTCCTTTTGCAGTTAGTCTGTGTTAAGCTGCCTTCCTCCATGAACCATGAGCAAGTGAGGAATAAATGACCAGGCAAGGTTGAAAGAAGCAGCAGAAGTCAAGAATGCTGTCAGTGGGGCTCCACCTCCAATACAGGATTTTTTGAAATAAATATTTCTGAAATGCAGAGGTGCCAAGAAGGTAAACAACCTTTTTGTCCTTTATTTTTCACCCTATAATTTGGCTTACCATCTCTTTTTCTGTAAGAATCTGCTGATACATAGCCCCTGTGCTTTCTCTGCAAGACAAATGAAGAGAGGGTGGAGCTGACTGAGACATTCTGCAGCTCAATGCAGAGAGACATCTTTCAAAAATATATTAAAAAATATATATACAAATAGAATCTTTAGAAACTCCCTGAGCTGTTTGTGTTATTGTATAGAACAACAATTAAACTGCTTTTAAAATGGAAAAATAAAATGTTATATTTCAATGGTCATTGTCATCATAACCTGCATTTATAAACAAGTTCTGTTTTAACAACTGTAAGACGATATATAGATGAATTCACTTTCTCCAATCAATACATGTACTTAGAAATATTAAACTAAGATGATATATGGTTAGCCTAATTGATTGAGATATGTAAACCATATAGGTGAGATTACAAACATCTCTTATTAAACTTATACTTGGGCCCTAAATGCCAACTAATAATTGGTTCTGAAACTCATAACATTGAAATGTGATGACACCTGGTAGATCATAAGGGTATTACTGAGCATCTTGAAAATATCTATACTAAATTGATTTTATTTTAAGAATTTGAAAATTTATTTAATTTTGGTAACATTATAACAGGATATTGACATTATACTAAGTCAAATAAGTCAGACAAAAGGGACCCTGATTACATGACTCCCTTTATAATGAGGTACTGGAGCATCAAAATCAGAGAGGCAGAAAGTAGAATTGCTTAATGGGTTTAAAGGAAGGGGGAGAGGGTGCTATTGTTTAATGGAGAAAGAGTTTCATTTTTAAAAAGCAAACAAAAATGTTCTAGAGATGAATGGTGATGATGACTACACAATAATGGAATCTACTTACTATTGTTGAATTATACACGTAAAAGTAACAAAGATGGTAAATTTTACATTATGTATATTTTGTTTCAATTCAAAAATGACTTGCCATAAGAAGTATTATCAGAGGGAAGATAAAATTTTTGGACCAATAATAATCTTTAAAAATCAGAATGGAAATGCCTAAGAATCATCTTAATGACTCATTTTATGAATAAAATTTTTAGTCCCATGAACATAGTGAAGGAAAACAAAATTTTTCAAAACTATCATCCTTCCAAACTAGTAGTGCAGCATTAAAGACTACAACCATGTAATTTTTACACTTAATTTTAATTGTTTGTGGAATGAAAGTATTATTGGTAGTAATGTTGTGATAACATATAATAGTTTAGATACTGTGTTAATGAAATATTTTCCAGTTTCTTGGTTGTTTATTTAAGTTACATACATATTTACGTAAATATATAAGATAATGATTTCTTGATATTTGTTGCATCACACACATATAATATTTCGGGAAACAACTTGTTTTTAAAATATTGTAGTTCCATCCGTTGCCACAAAGTGTCAGTGAAGCCTTAGAAACCGCTTACCTTGTCACTTCAGGATGAGCTTTAGACATTGAACTAATTGAAATATTATTTAAAATGTAGAATTTTTATAATGTAGAAAATGAAATCGGTATTGCATGTTGAATTTTCTAGACCGCAAAGGTGACTTAAGAAAAACAACAACGGCCAACACCTTCTACATAAATACAGATGAATTAATAAGTCAAGGTGAAATAAAACAACTCTCTAAATGAAAAACAGAAAAATGGTAATTGAATATTCATGAAATATCCCCTACATTTCACTCTCATAAAGAACTTATCTCTAAACAGGTCATGGAATGGAGTATCCTGAATTATTATAAGATGTAGATTTACTTTCATTTGAATGATAAAGCACAATTCTAGCCCAAAAAGGAGAAAAGAGGTGGACGAGGGTAGGGGAGTGGGGGCTGGATGGAGGGAGGGTAACTGTGGGACCGCACCTATTGTGCATATTATAAGAATACTTGTCAAATATATTAAGAGTAGAGTATAAATGTCTAAACACAACAATTAAATGAGGTGAAGGCTATGTTAACCAATTTGATGTAAACGTTCCAAATTGTATATAAAATCAGCACATTGCACCTCATAAATACAGTAGTGTACACAGTTATGATCTAATAAAGAAAACAAAAAAAGAAGCTGGGAAGTGAAGCATCAGCGTTGCCCTAAAAAGGTGAAACGAACTTTGCATGCAATCAGGAGGGATTTTCCTATTCCTCATCTTCACTTCACCCCACCACTATCTCATCTGACCTCCTTCTTTCTATTATTAGTTTTACCTGCCTCTCTTCCTGGTCCAATATGCCTATTTCAATCTCCCATTGTGTACCTACGTACCTTGGCAAAGTTGTCTGTAAATCTGCCTCAAGGCTGGGCACAGTGTCTTACTCCTGTAATCCTAGCACTCTGGGAGGCTTAGGCAGGAGGATCACTTGAGTCGAGGAGTTCCAAACCAGCTTGAGCAGGAACCAGACCTCATCTCTACTAAAAATAGAAAAACTAGCCAGGCATGGCAATGGTGCCTATAGTCCCAGCTACTAGAGAACTGAGGCAAGAGGATTGCTGGAGCTCAAGTGTTTGAGGTTGCTGTGAACTGTAACACCAGAGCACTCTACCTAGGGCAATGAGACTCTGTTTCAAACAACAACAACAAAACAGTTTCAGAAGAATGACATGCAAATGTGTCACTTTTTCATATAAAGCTGACAGATGGGACACTGCTTATAAGTGCATCCGTGTTATGCAATTTGCCACCCAAAAAGTTACCTAATATGAATAGAAAGAAAACTTTTTAAAAACAGCAACTCTATATGCACAAACAACAGGTTTAAAATGTATAATTTTATTTCCTCAATAAAATATAAAAGTCTATAATTAGACAAATATTTTCTCTTTGGCATTTGTTCATTTTGTTATCATTGATAAAATTCTCCGGAAAACCAAAGGCATCATTGCAGTGTTGCTAACAGTGATGGGAGGGAGGAATATTTAACATAGCACAGTAATAATTTGTCTGGGAAAGGATTTAGGAAGACAGTATTTTTTTACACACGCAAATGTGCTGGGAGCAAATGTGTGGAGGAATTTTATAAAACTGATTCCTACAGATTATCATCTTTATCAGAATCAAGTCTATAAACAAATTCTTCAGAGAGGAAAAATACAGTGAAGAAAGTTAAAAAAAAAAAAAATAGGCATGACTTATCAGCTCTGTCTGAGGCAGGGTTCCTCCCAGGGAGAGGCTCACCCACAAGTTGGCACCGAGCTTTCTTATAGTATCTGCCAGAGAACAAAACAGCGCTGCTGTCATTAGTTGGTACTCACAGGCCCTTAAGGTTGGCCTGAAGAGAAGGTGTGGAGGAGGGAAGGCTCCAGGCTCGCGGCATCTGCAGTTCTATTAATAGCTATAAATAGTAGTTATCCTTCCAGTTCACTGAAATTTGTTTTGGAGGAAATACCAACTTTTTGGTTACTCATATCTTTTACTCTTTGGAGATAAATCATCACAAGTTCCTGTTCCTGGTGCAGCCTCTCACAATGACACCTGCATTTTCTCCTGTCCTCAGAGCTCTTCAGGGCCATATGGTCAGTCCTCAGCTTTTCCCTCATGCCCTAATTAGAACACACAAGGGACGGGTCCTCCCCAGGAAGTTTCACTTCTATTCTTCTTACTGACTGCAGTTAACTTGTTCTGGCAGTATCTTTTGTAGAAATGCTTTCTTTCTTTCAACACATGTATTTTTAATCCTCTTTTTTCTTTGATATTCTTTCCTTGGTTGTGATTAACTCTCACAACTTCAATTCACCCCTCTGAGAGAATAACCCAAAATTATAACCCAAAGTTGTAACTCCATTTCTTGGATATCTCTTACTTTGAGTAACAGAGTTTCTAAATGTAATTTTTTTAATCTTTTAGATATTCATCTTTTCTTTAAGTTCAACAGGAACTTAAAGAAAAGATGAATCATGAAGTGTGTGTATGTATGGGTGTGTATGCATGTGTATATACATGTGTGTTTTATATATACATGTGTGAGTGCCTGTGCATGGTTTAAAGCATTTAAACATTGTTCTGAAGACCTTGGAGAATCACTGAGGAATTTTAAGCAAGAAAATGAAAACATAGGGAGGTACCTGTGTCTCGGTGGGAAGGGCGCCAGCCCCATATACTGAGGGTGGCGTGTTCGAACCCAGCCCCAGCCAAACTGCAACAAAAAAAATACTTGGTCATTGTGGTGGACACCTGTAGTTCCAGCTACTTGGGAGGCTGATGCAAGAGAATCGTCTAAGCCCAGGAGTTGGAGGTTGCTGTGAGCTGTGATGCCACAGCACTCTACCGAGGGCAACAAAAGTGAGACTCTGTCTCTAAAAAAAAAAAAAAAAAAAAAAATGACAACATCATGTTTGTATTTTTCAAAGATGACAAAGATGACTTGGGATATGTGTAACTTATGTATCTATAAACTGGAAGGGGGGTAGTATTTACATTGTTTTAAAATTCCAAGACAGTTAGGTGATGGCAAAAAAAAAATGGGAAAATAGATGAACTAAAAATACATAGTCAGGTGCAATGTGAGAACTTGGTGAGAAATTACATATGAGAATAAGCCAGGGAGGTGCACTGAGGATGATTCCCAGGTGCATCGCTGCACGGCTGTGGAGAAGACGGGGCTGCTCCCTGAGCTAGAGAACACAGGAGAATGAGGTAGCTCCATACGGACGCAGCCATAGAAGATGAAGACTTCAGTTTTGTATCTGAGTTTGAAGCACCTGTGAATTACCCTGGTGTCAGTATCCAGTTAGCATTAGGATTTATGAGTCTGTACTTCAGGAGATATATTTTATTTACATGTACGTCTTGGATTCATCAGAATAGAAATAGTGATTAAAATCAGCTGCATACATAGGATCAACTAATGGTAGAATTAGAGTAAAAAGGGAAGGACTTAGCCATCTTCAGAAAACTGTAATTTTATCAACATACTCCTGGTTGATAGGGATCTAACAAGTGCCAATTGTTCTCTGAAGTACTAAATGTTATAGTACTGATATTTACTTTTTTTTTTTTTTTACTGTTACTAAATAGTTTATATTTCTTGTAATGGCAGATAAGCATGCAGGACAAACATCCCCCTAAAACATCCAGAAGGTTAACACACCTCTTTAAGACACTGAAAATCTATCAAGGCAGCAAGCTCCTGGAGGGCCAATATCTTGGAGAATATGTGAAAGGAGGTCTCCATGCATTTAGCATTTCTTTCATCTTAAAAATTTTGGCAATTTGCAAACACTAGCTAAAAACAGAATAAAAACAGAGACCAAGAGCTGAAAACATGAGTTGAGCAGGAACTTTAGCAGACCTATTGAAAAGAGGACAATAATTTAAGTTCAAGGCCTGTTAAGTAAGTGAACAACCCTTTCTTTCAGCTGCAACTCCAAGGTGTGACTGTAGGAGGATGAACCTGAAGCTGAGAAGCTCAGCTGAAGAACCTGAAGAATGAGAACCAGCTTCAAATGCCTCCAGTGATTGGCTGGATAGAGGTTTTCTGTACCAACACTCAGTGTTGACCAAAGCAAAATTAAATTCTCTGATAAAAGATAACATTGTCTGGACTCTGGATTATTTCATAACTTCTACATTTTTTCCACTCAAAATGTCATTTATTCAGTAAAATTTCTATGGGCATACAAGAAGGCTACAGAGCACTGACAAGTCCATAGAAAAATAGAAGAAAATTAAAAATAATAAATTTCCCCCAAATGTTTAAATGATTGAATTAATAAATTCAAGATATTAGCTATTATTATGGAGAAAATAAAAAATAATTGAAAAAAAAAACAAGGTGATTGTAGAAATTAAAAATATACTAACTGGAAACACAGATGGATTGAATGGAAGGTTAGGTAGAACTGTCTTAACAGTAACATCCACACTAGGAAAAAACATCCAAGCTAAAGATAGAAAGAATGTGAGTACTATGGTAAAAATTCTAATATACATGTGATTACTTCTCAGTAAATGTAGAGAAGTAGAATGAAGTGGAATCAATGTTTAAGAAAATAATAACCAGGAAGAAATATGACCCAAAGAATTTTCCAAATATAATTAAAAGTCTAAATCCACATATATAAGAAGTGCTACAAATTTCAATCCAGATAAATATAGGAGAAAATTACCCCAGTTTTATCATCATAAAAGTACTGAAAATTCACAGAAAAGATAAATCTTAATGCAGAAAGAAGAAATGCATCACCATGACAGCATCGTAATGACATTGGCAGCTTAATTCTCAAAGGGGAATACTTACACTTTACAAGTTCTCATAAACAGTTTCTTCCTTAAAAGATCAGGGGTAACCAAGGCTTCCTACGGTCAATTCTATTCTACCTTACTCTGGAGAAAGTGCAATAAAAAGAATGAAATCATACAGTTTGCAAAGGATTAAATAAAACTTATGATTGTTAGCACACGGCATACTCTTGTAAGTGTGAAAGATTCTCCAGAGAAACTAGTAATATTAATAAATGAATTTATCACATTTGCTGAATATGAAGTAATCCATAATATATAAACTATATAAAATCAGTATAGGAAATATAGAAAATAAAATCATTTTCATTAAACAATAAAAAAATGTAATTTTAAAAGGCGATAAATAGTATTAAAAATATCCAATATCTAGGAAAAAATAATGAGACAGAAACATTTAAAACAACAATAATAGAGGGGTAAAACAAGAATAAATAGAGGGATAAACCTTATTTATGCAACAGAAAAATAAATATTGTAAGATTATTGGCTCAGCACCTGTAGCTCAGCGGCTTGGGCGCCAGCCACATACACCAGAGCTGGTGGGTTTGAATCCAGCCTGGGCCTGCCAAACAACAATGACAACTACAACCAAAAAAGAGCCAGTTTGGGAATTTTGTGATGTGGGCTAATCTTACTGAAATATTTCAAATTGTATATAAAAACAGCACCTTGTACCCCATGTTTGCATTAATGTACACAGCTCCGATTTAATTTTAAAAAAGGTAAAAAAATAAAAATTAAAAAAAAAAAATAGAGCCAGGCACCTGTAATCCCAGCTACTTGGAAGGCTGAGGCGAGAGAATCACTAGAGCCCAAGAGTTTGAGGTGGCTGTGAGCTGTGACGCCACAGCACTTCACCCAGGGTGACAGTGAGACTCTTAAAAAGCTTGACTGCTTTAAAAAATTGTATAAAAAAACAATAGGCCAATATTGTCTAATATAATTTTGAAGGACAGTTAACTATCAAATGTTATAAAGTGTCAGTAGACAAAACAGTTTAATTTTGGCATCAAAGGATCAAGGGAATAGAGTCAAACTTTGAGGCCACACTTACACTTATACAAACTCTTGGTACATATGACAAAATGCCATGTATTACATTATGTTAATAGTGACTTTCCTATAAATGGTGCTGAGTAAATCCACATCTACATAATAAAAATAAACATTAATATGCGTATCATCTTCTACTATGTATACAAATGTCAATTCCAGATTAATTATTGATCTAAGTATGAAACTTAAAAAATAAACTTCCCATAGATAAGACCTTAAATAGACTCCCTCAAACATGTTAAACAATTAGGAAATGTTAGATAAATTAAACAACTGTAAAATTAAGATATATTAAAAGAGGATGAAAATACATGATACAGAGGGAGAGAATTTACAATGCATTGATGTGAAAACATTCAGTTGGCATAATTATTTCTAGTAGTTAGCAGGCTTGTTGCTACTTCTGTTGTTATTGTAGCTTTAAGATTCTTTTTAATTAAGGTATCACACGTACAAACATGAACCAACTCTAAACATACCACTGGACAAATTACTATGGAGTGTCCATACCCTGGTAAGCATTCTACTTTTCAGACTAGTAAATACAGGAAGAATGTCCCCAAAGTCACCGTGTATAGGGAAAATGGGAAATTGTTGTTGAATACACCTTTTTTTTAAACAAAATATTCACTGCAAACTATTTACAAACTATTTTCTCTGTGTTGGCCCCTCTCTACACACACACCAAGTCTTCTTTCCCACTTATGATACACAAATTCCAAGATGCCTTTTGTTATGTGAGTTTGTTAATTTTTCCTATGAATGAAAATTTGGGGGACACCTGAATATGACCAACAACCACCCCCGAAGACCCCTTCATATTTCCTGCCGACCAACATCTTTCCTGCAACCAAAGGAAACCGCAAGATTCACTTGTAACCTCATTTCACCTGTTTTTAACTTGATCTAAAAGAAATCAAAATGTATGCTGTCCAGCATCCCAGGGTACGAAGAGACTGCCACCTTCTCCTGTGCTATTGACGGACTTTGTAGTTCATTATCATTCAGGGTGATTGTACAAGGCTGCTACCAACCTTGCTGGGCACATATTTTGACACATGTACGTGTGGATAGAGTATGCATGTGATCACCATCACTACAGAATTGCCACAGAATTTTCCAAAGCACTTGTTGCAGTACCAAATTTTACTCCCACTAGCAGGTGTGAGTGTCCCAGTTGCTCTACATTTTTGCCAGCACTGTTACTCTCCAGTTTTGGGAATTTTTTTTCCAGATTAAATATTTTGGTGTGGGAAGTTTAACACATTTTTGTATGTTTGTGGGCTATTTGAAAACAGAGCAGAACATTATTCTCTAGCACCTTGTTATTTTACAGAAATCTTATTTAAAACCTTACGGAGCTATTAGGTAACTACTTTAGGAGGTGATCTTTTTTCAGAATGAATATGGTGATTTCTTGGTTTTAATCTGAACTTAATTTAAAACAAAGTATCTCTGAAACCAATCTAATGATTTCTCCCCATCCTTTCTATAGTATTTGGTAATCTCTTATATATATTAATATAGATATACCTATATAATAAAATACATTGATATATTTTTATATATATAAGAAATCATATATATTTTTATATATAAGAGATTTTATATATATATATATATATATATATTTTTTTTTTTTTTTTTTTTTTTTTTTTTGAGTTTTTTGGCAGGGCTGGGTTTTTAACTTCCAACAAAAGTAAATTGGGCCGGCGCCCTAATCCTTTTATCCACAGGTGCCACCCAGTAAAAAATTATATTTTTTAATTTCAAATATATT
>CAUYPK010051324.1:0-23075 GCA_963574355.1 Loris lydekkerianus | reverse complement strand
GCATCCGCAGTTTTGAGATTTTGTGGGCCATTCTCACTGGGTTTAGATGGTATCTCAGGGTGGTTTTGATTTGCATTTCTCTAATATATAAGGATGATGAACATTTTTTTCATATGTTTGTTAGCCATTTGTCTGTCTTCTCTAGAGAAGGTTCTATTCATGTCTCTTGCCCATTGATATATGGGATTGTTGGCTTTTGTGATGTGGATTAATTTGAGCTCTCTATAGATCCTACGTATCAAGCTTTTGTCTAATGCGAAATATGCAAATATCCTTTCCCATTGTGTAGATTGTCTATTTGCTTTGGTTGTTGTCTCCTTAGCTGTATAGAAGCTTTTCAGTTTAATGAAGTTCCATTTGTTTATTTTTGTTGTTGCAATTGCCATGGTAGTCTTCTTCATGAAGTCTTTCCCTAGGCCAATATATTCCAGTGTTTTTCCCATGCTTTCTTTGAGGATTTGTATTATCATGCCTTAAATTTAATTCCTTTGTCCATCTTGAATAAATTTTTGTGAGTGGGGAAAGGTGTGGGTCCAGTTTCAGTCTTTTACACTTGGATATCCAGTTCTCCCAACACCATTTATTGAATAGGGAGTCTTTCCCCCAAGGTATGTTCTTGTTTGGTTTATTGAAGATTAGGTGGTTGTAAGATGTTAGTTTCATTTCCTGGTTTTCTATTTGATTCCGAGTGTCTATGTCTCTATTTTTGTGCCAGTACCATGCTGTCTTGACTGTATCTTTGTTGTACAGCCTAAAATCTGGTATGGTGATACCCCCAGCTTTATATTTATTACTAAGAACTGCCATAGCTATACAGGTTTTTTTCTGGTTCCATACAAAATGCAGAATCATTTTTTCCAAATCTTGAAAGTACGATGTTGGTATTTAAATAGGGATGGCATTGAATAGGTAGATTGCTTTGGGAAGTATAGACATTTTAACAATGTTGATTCTACCCAGCCATGAGCATGGTATTTTATTCCATTTGTTAATATCCTCTGCTATTTCCTTTCCTAGGATTTCATAATTTTCTTTATAGAGGTCCTTCACCTCCTTCATTAGGTATATTCCTAGGTATTTCATTTTCTTTGAAACTATGGTGAAGGGAGTTGTGTCCTTAATTAGCTTCTCACCTTGACTGTTATTGGCATATACAAAGGCTACTGACTTACGGACATTGATTTTATATCCTGAAACATTACTGTATTTATATATATATATATATATTCAGGAGTCTTGTAGTTGAGTCTTTGGGATTCTCTAAGTATAAGATCATGTCGTCAGCAAAGAGGGAGAGTATGACCTCCTCTGCTCCCATTTGAATTCCCTTAATTTCCTTGTCTTGCCTAATTGTACTGGCTAGAATTTCCAGCACTATGTTGAATAGTAAAGGTGACAGAGGACAACCTTGTCAGGTTCCAGTTCTAAGAGGAAAAGCTTTCAGTTTGACTCCACTCAGTAAAATATTATCTGTGGGTTTGTCATAGACAGCTTCAATCAGTTTCAGAAATGTACCACCTATGCCTATACTCTTCAGTGTTCTAATTAGAAATGGATGCTGGATTTTATTGAATGCTTTTTCTGCATCTATTGAGAGGATCATATGATCTTTATTTTTGCCTCTGTTAATATGGTGGATAACATTTATGGACTTGCATATGTTAAACCAGCCTTGCATCCCTGGGATGAAACCTACCTGATCATGATGTATGACTTTTTTGATGATAAGCTATAATCTATTGACTAGGATTTTGTTGAGAATTTTTGCATCTATATTCATGAGTGAGATTGGTCTACTATACTATTGGCCCAGCTATTTTTATTTTGTTGTTGTCATTGTTGTTTAGCAGGCGCAGGCTGGGTTCAAACCCGCCAGTCCCAGTGTATATGGCCAGCACCCTAACCACTCAGCTATGGGCACCAGGCCTGATTTACACCTCTTAGAAGACAATATAAATATTCTTCATCAGATTCATGAAGACTTATTTCCAAGAATAGAAGGCTGGTTTAATGGGTATAGAGAATTGTGCTTAGATATATTATTTTCTGCTTATTCATTCTCATTCTAATCTGTGTATTTGTTTGCTTTTTCAAATCTCTTGCTACTAGATTATGAATCTGATTTTTCTCTCCATAGCTACTCACTCAGCATTTAATGTGTGAAACTTCTAGGAAAGTTTCAGAGAAGGAGTATGAAGTCACCCTAAATATGACTCCCTGGTATAAAAAATACAGTCAAAGCCATTTAAGGTCTTGAGGTCTGGAGGAAGGTCTTCCCTCCATCTGCATAAATTGAACTGGCCAGATTAGAGGATCAAGGAGGACAACTGACTCCCCTTTCCTGTTATCTCAAAACATTTCAGGAGTGAGGATTGGGAATGTAAGTGGGCCTGGCCCAAGCCATTTGGGTCATAAATACCTGTCTCCCAGGTTAATCTACAAGTAAATCTATTTCTCCCCCATACATTCATTCTCCTAGCAACTGTTTATATGTCTCAATTTCTCCCTTCCCTCCCAAAGGACTGTATAAAGATATCTAAACTCTATTAGAAAACTGGGTAATCACTCTGCGATTTCTCCCCATGTGCATGGTAAATAAAACCTTTCTCGTATTAAAAATAAATAAATAAAGGCTGGGTGCAGTGGCTCATACCTTTAATCCCAGCACTCTGGGAGGCTGAGGAGGGTGGATAGCCTGAGCTCAGGAGTTCAAGACCAGCCTGAGCTAGAGATACACCCTGCTTCTAAAAATAGCCAGGCGTTGTGGTGGGTGCCTGTAGTCCCAGCTACTTGGGAGGCTGAGGCAAGAGAATCGTTTGAACCCAAGAGTTTGAGGTTGCTGTGAGCTAAGATGCTACGGCACTCTACTGAGGGTGACAAAGTGAGACTCTGTCTCCAAGAAAAAAAAAAAGAAAAAGAAAAACATGCCAGGCATGGTTGGTGACTCTCACACCTGTAATCCCGGCACTATGGAAAGCTAAGGTGGGATTGCTTGAGCTCAGGAGTTGGAGACTTTTCTAAGCTAGAGTGAGACTCTGACTCATGAAAAAAATGAAAACCCCAGCTGGGCACTGCAGCAAACGCCTGATCCCAGCGACTTTGGGAGGCTGAGGCAGCAGGATACACACAGCCTGAGTCTGAGGTTGCAGTGAGCTCTGATGCCACTGCACTCTGCTCAGGGCATAGGGTGGGACTCTGTTTCAACAAAACAAAAATAAACCCCCTCAAAATAACAACTGTTTATTTTGGACAACTTTATGCCAATATAGGGTGGCCATAAAGTTTGTGTGCAGTTTTAAATAGTGTGCAATTTAAAATTGCACATGATAAAATTTCACATGAACTTTATGGCCACACTGTACACTGTATTTGCTATCTTAGATGAAATGTCCTAATGGAGGGAACCTCAGGAGTAACCCGGCCATTTCTTCCACATCTGTGCCTGGTATAATAGTGAAGCTTGGGACAGACAAGAGGGAAAGTGTGAGTTAAAACGTTCAAATGTTGTCGGGAATGAGCCTTCAGTTCCAGGTGTGATAGGGCTACCCTGGAAAAGGCTACATTGGGCTAGCTGGCCAGGTTCAGATTTCCCTGAGTTTATCTCAGGACTGAGCCTATTTCTCAATATCTAGTACACAAGAACTGACTGTGGACTTAACTCTGAGGATTGCCCAATGGTAGTGTTGGGAAATCCCGAATTTTGGCTATCCTTTCCCAGCCAAGTCTTTCCACAGCACCAGCCTGACACAGGACTGACAGAGGCTCCTTTGCTCTCCCTTGCTCTCTCCCCCTCCCCCTCCCAACCCTCTTCCATGCAGGATCAGGTAAATAAAAACAAACAAGGGCTTTGGCATAAGAACAACCAGGATTCAAGTCCCAGCTCTTCCTCTAACTACCTACCACTTCCCTATGCCTCAATTTACTCATTTCTATTTTAAGGTTGCTGTAAAAGTTAACTAACAACATAACTAATATTGTTATGCACAAAGCCAGGGCTAAATTCATGTCGGTCTCTGGTCTCTTCCCAACTGCAAAGCAGACTGTATGTCCTCCTCTCAATTTGACCTTGAACTTCAGAAGCTCCAGGAAGCCAGAAACTGGGTCTGTTTACTCCTCACCATTGTGTCCCTAGTATCTATACAGGTCTTAGCAAAGAGCCAGTACGTGATAAATGTATTGGATGGGTGAGTAAATGAATAAATGGATGCATGAATGACAACAGTTGCAGATACCATGAGGTTTAACAGACACACCACACAGGATCAGTTCCTAGAATGTGCACGTTGCAGAGGCTTGAGTGGGCAATGAGTTGAGTAAGAACCAGTCCTTCCCCTTGAGGAACCCCATAAATGTTTTCCTATGTCTTCCCTGTGCCAGGTCTTCTGCTGGGATGTTGGAATCAGCCTTGTCCCTGCCTATAGTCATGTGAAGGTGGGGGAGGGATGTAGACAAATTGTTTTACAAATTATTTGCTTCTCTAAATTGTGTGCTTCTCCAAGCTATGAACTTCCAGAAGGGAGGGACCATACCCCAAACTCCCAGCCCAGGCCCCAGTGTTAACGTTTAAGTGAAAGTTTAAAGAAAGGGAGTGTGGTAGTTGTAAAGAAAGCTTCTTAGAGGAGGATGGATAGGCAGGGTGCGGAAAAGGAGAGGCTGGGGAAGGGGACTTCAATTAGAGAGCACAGTGTAGGCAGAGACCCAGAGGTAGAAAAGCACATTTGGGGACACAGCAAGTGACCTGATGGCATCAGAAAGCTGGATCTATATCAGAGACAAAGTAGGAGAGGAGTGGAGGGGACTGGAGATGGTGGCGGGACCCAAAGTAGGAGAGGAGTAGAGGGGACTGGAGATGGTGGCAGGGGCCCAATCACGTGAAGCCTTGAATGCCAAGTTAAGGCACTTGGTTCTCATCCTAAGAGCTGGGGGTGCCAAAGGAGAGTATGTTCGGGTTGTGTGAACATTCTGAAAGTCTGCAGACAGGGAAAGTTAAGAGGCTAATCCAGCTGTCTAGGCAAAGTGGCACAGCCCAAGGCAGTAGGAAGGAAGAGAACTGATTGCCGGTTGTTGGGGGTGGAGGTATCAATGTGTATGTCTTTTCCACAAGTGCACTCGGTCTTCTGAAGAGGGTCAGGCTAATCAAAAATCCCAACCCTATTCAGTTTCATACCCACCACACAAAGCCTGGGGAAGGCAAAAGCTGGGAAAGCCCAAAGCTACAGAAGACAGAAGCTGAGTAGACATTTATCCAAAGCCTGATTGTATTACTTCTTCAATATTCTACAAATTCAACACTTTTCTACTTTCAGGCTTTCAGGGTCTCCTAATCCTGGTTATCTCATCCAAAATATTTGCTTTCCTGACCTTCTTTGTGTTTACTGCAAGATTTGTGCCAACATCCTTGTTCAGGTCACTTATTAAAAGAAAAAAATCTGCAAGGCCCGGCTGAGGCCAGAGCCTAGAGTTGCCAGGAAACCTCACTCCAGAATTAGCTTTTATCTGAGGAAGCTCTTCCTCCCAGCAGGGCCCATACTGGCCTACTAGTCACCCTCCCTGCTCAGGAAATAGCTGACACCAGGGGCCCAAGTCAGCTTGGGAATCTAGGGTCTAGGCCAGCTTGGAGAGGGAACTGATGCATTCATACCACTCCTCCTTGGTGACCCAATCCCAGCTCCTGATAACCAATGTGTCTTTCCCTTGAGGGCCACAGAACATCCTTTATAGAATACAGTTTATACTATCAACCTGAGAAGCTGGCTGGGCACGGTGGTTCATGCCTGTAATCCTAGCACTCTGGGAGGCTGAGGCAGGTGGATTGCTTGATCTCATGGGTTTGAGACCAGCCTGAGCAAAAGCAAGACCCCATCTTAACTAAAAATAGAAAAACTGAGGCAACAGGATTTCTTGGGCCTGAGAGTTGGCGGTTGCTGTGAGCTATGATGCCATGGCATTCTACCGAGACTCTGTTTCAAAAAACAAACAAACAACAACAGCAACAGAAGTCCTTAGAAGCTGGCCAGGTTTTTGCAGCCATCATAGAGAATAGTCTCTGGAATCAGATCACCTTGATTTAAATCCTGGCACTGTTGTGATCCTGGGCAAGTTTTCTTTTCTTTCCTTTATATATATATTTTTTGAGACAGAGTCTCACTTTGTCACCCTTGGTAGAGTACCATGGTGTGAGGTTGTTCAGAGCAACCTCAAATTCTTGGGCTTTATCAGTCCCCTTGCCTCAGCCTCCCGAGTAGCTAAGACTATAGGTGTCTCCCACAATGCCCAGCTATTTTTAGAGTCGGGGTTTCGCTCTTGCTCAGGCTGGTCTCAAAATCCTGAGCTTAAGGAATCCATCTGCCTTGCCCTCCCAGAGTGGTAGAATTACAGGCATGAGCCACCACACCCAACCTGGGCAAGTTTTCTAACCTCTTTGTGTCTCTATTTCTTCATCTGAAAAATGTATTAATACAGTATCCACTCCATAGGGTTGTTGTGAGGCTTAAATAAATCCACCCATGTAAAAGACCTAGAATAGTAACTGGCAGATAGTAAGTGCTCACTGCAGCTTAGCCCCTGTTGCAGCCTGCTGTAGTTCATAAAATCAGCTGCTTTTCCTTTTGGAAAAATGCACATGACAGGTTCCCATCTCCAGTCTCCCAAGCTCCTCCTCCTGTCGGTTCTCTGAGATGCAGTTAGAGTAATTTAACACAGCAGAGCAAACCTGTGCCCTATGGGCAGTCAGCTCACTGGAAAGTGATTCAGCAGTTCTCAAAAATGTGAGCTTCAAATAAGCAGCGTCAGCCCCTTCTGGGAGCATGTTAGGAAGGCAAATGTTCAGCCCATGCCAGACCTTCTGAGCGAGAAACTCAGAAGGTGAGACCAGGCAGGTTGTGTTTTCCTCAGTCCTCTGCTAAAGTTTGACAACTACTGCAGCATAGTATGGCACTGTGGTTTGTTTAGGTAAATTTGACCCAGTTCAATCGCCATCCCCTTCTTCACAAAGTGCTCCTCACCCCCATCCCACCCCGTATCCCCTTTTACTGACATCTCTAACTTACTCCCTGTATTACCCTTATCTGCGCCCAGAAGTGCCTGCCAGCATTGCAAGTTCCCTGGGAGCAGCGTTGAGTCTGCAATTTTGGGCAGCCCAGGGCTCACCACAGGGGGCTTTGCCTAGGAAAGATGTGCTGAGTCAAGCATAGGACAGTTGCACTTTCCTCTAAGACTACTATTCCCAGGTCTCTGTTCCTTCCAGGACTCTTGTTCATGCTGTCTTCCTTTATGAGTTATGCTAGCGGCCTTCTTCTCTATCATTTTCTAGTTTCTTGTTCTGCTGATTTCTCTGGGCATTTTACTCTTTCCTCCTCCTTTACCTTTGTTCAAAGCCTTAGGATAAGTTACCCCATCGCTAGGCAAATCTGTCCTCCCAACTCTTTTTTTTTTTTTTTTTTTTAGAGACAGTCTCACCTTATTGCCCTCAGTAGAGTGCTGTGGTGTCATAGCTCACAGCAACCTCAAACTCCTGGGCTTATGTGATCCTCTTGCCTCAGCCTCCCAAGTTGCTGGGCTACAGGTGCCTGCCACAATGCCTGGCTATTTTTTGTTGCATTTTGGCCACGGCTGGGTTTGAACCTGCCACACTTGGTATATGGGGCTGGCGCCCTACCCACTGAGTTACAGGTGCCACCCTGTCCTCCCAATTCTTTTCTTTTCTTTTCTTTTCTTTTCTTTTCTTTTCTTTTCTTTCTTTCTTTCTTTTTTTTTTTTGAGACAGAGTCTCACTATGTCACCCTTGGTAGAGTGTGTGGTGTCACAGCCCACAGCAACCTCAAACTCTTGGGCTTAATTGATTCTCTTGCCTCAGCCTCCCAAGTAGCTGGGGCTACAGGCACCTGCCACAATGCCTGGTTATTTTTGTTGTTGTTGTTGTAGTTGTCATTGTTGTTTAGCAGGCCCAGGCCAGGTTTGAACCTGCCAGCCCCCGGGTATGTGGCCAGTGCCCTAACCACTGAGCTACAGATGCTGAGCCCCAATTCTTTCTTTTTTGAGATAGAATTTCACTATGTCGCCCTGGGTAGAGTGATGTGGCATCACAGCTCACAGCAACCTCGAACTCTTGGGCTTAAGCAATTCTCTTGCCTCAGCCTCCCAAGTAGCTGGGACTATAGGTGCCCACCATAATCCCCTACTATTTTTTAGTTGTAGTTGTCATTGTTGTTTGGTAGGTCCAGGCTGGATTCGAACCCACCAGCTCTGGTGTATGTGGCTGGCGCTCTAGTTGCTGACTATAGGTGCCGAGCCCCAATTCTTATTTTCAATCATAATACTTCTACTGATAACAATAGGTGTGAAGTGACACAAACTAGTCTCTGTACCAGACACTTTACATTTATTATTTTAATCTTTAACACAACCCTAGGAGGAAAATTCTTTGCTTATTCCCATTTGAATGAGGCACAGGGAAACTGAAGCTCAAACACAGTCCACAACATTAACATGTGGCAAGATTGGGGCTCAGTCAGTTGG
The DNA here is from genome assembly GCA_963574355.1 of Loris lydekkerianus. Classification (NCBI taxonomy): domain Eukaryota; kingdom Metazoa; phylum Chordata; class Mammalia; order Primates; family Lorisidae; genus Loris; species Loris lydekkerianus. The sequence goes on along the minus strand of CAUYPK010051324.1, from coordinate 14,558 downwards.
GGGTTTGGGTCTGGGTGCATAGGAGAAGTGTTTCATCTAGGCACACTTATAATTGTTATAAAAATTATCTATCAATAAACCAGTCCTGAACTCAGCCCCACTGGGGGCTATACATTCCGCTGTGTGCAGGAGTCACTAGCCTCACTGTCTTTGGTGTGTCCCCTGGCATAGCGCCTCTTACTCTGTACAGTGCGACCTTCAACTGGGTTCCCCGGAGCCCTGGAAAGCAGGGTGAGTGGACTGAACAAGTAAAAGGCAGGCCGTGTGGAACTAGGGGGGCTGTTCTGAACCAGAGCTGCCCATCTTCCCTGTTACCTCTTGGGCTTCCAAATGAGGCCACATTTGAGAAAAGGGTCTCACTGCTGAAGAAAGCTGGGAAACCACTGCTGAAGAGCAATTGTCTCCTTAGGTGCTTGTTTCTCACCTGTGAATGTAGGCTCCTCCAGAGCAGGGACTGTACCCAGCACCCAGCACAGGGCTGGGTGGGGGGTCTCAGTAAAGGTGGGCCAGATAGAAGGACCGATGAAGAATGTCTCAGGAGCTCTCTGTGCAAGGTAAGCCTCCCTCAACACCACCCCTCTGCCCTGCAGGGAATAGGCCTTGGGAGGATTGAGTAAGAAACGTGCAGACAGAATGATGCAAGGGGAGCTTTCTGTACATATTGCAGCAGAACATTCTAAAATGGGCTGGGGCTCCTCTGACGGCTGGTTCCCCAGGGTCTCAGCCTGCCCTACTACTCCTCCTCCTGTTGGCCAGACCTGTCACAGAAGGCATGAGGGTCAGAGGCTACTACCAAGCCCCGCTAAGGCCTGCCCTCTTGGGTTCTGGTTTGAAGTCAAAGCCCTTTTTATTTGCCCCCTTTCTTCTTTTCTGCCCTAAATCCATGCCATCAAGTCCTAGAGACTCTGAGCCCTCAGCCTCTCTCACCCCTTCTCCTTTGCCCTACCACTACTTTAGTTTAGGCTATGACATCATCACCCCTCTCCTCCCCACCCCACGTGCCTCCCACCCTGCCTCCCTTCTATCCAATATCCCAAGTGTTGGACCTGAGGACACAGAGAGATCTCTGAATCTACCTTGGTCCTCAAGCAACCTCTCCAAGGAGAGATAGGTGTTTAAACATTAAGAGTTCCAAATGTTCTGAAAGAAGAGAAGCTAGGAGTCTGACGGGGACACAGAGAAGGAGGGTCCCCCAAGGGCCATGCACTACCTCCTTCCCATTTGCCCCCAGACCTCCTTTCCATCTTTCTCCACCTGCACTCTCCCAGGATGCTCTGCACCAATCACATTTGCAGGCAATGGGAAGCCCTGGAAGAACATTGGGGGGGGGGGGGGGAGGCAGAGAGTGACCCTGCCAAATCCCTGTGGTTTTCTGTGCCCCTTCAGCAAAGCCCACAGTTTCTATCAGGCGGCAACCCTCTCACAGCCCCCTCTCTACTTCTGTCCTCCCCTTGAGTCCTTTGGTAACTCCCCACAAGGTTACTAGCCTTGGGCTACTGTGCCCTCCCTTGAGTTTGCCCTATGCCCTGCCTACATCTTTATAAATAGTCTTTGCACTAAACTTTCCCTGAATTACCCAATTTGAGTGGTCTGTTTCTGCAGGGACCCCGACTAACATCCTTTCTGCAGAAAGGGTGTTATGGAGGTGACAGTTAAAGGTGTTTTTACCTAGACAATGATCTTTTTAAAAATTAAACCTGACCATAACTCAGCCTTGCTGAAAACCTTTATGTCTCCCCAACACTCTGAGGATAAGTGTAGACTCTTTAGCCCGCCAGCTCAGGCTGTACACCATCTGGCCCTGAGGACCAAGAAGCATGTGGGAAGTCACCCAGAAGAGGGATAGAAGTGGGCTTGGAAATGGTAGGGAAGGAGTGGCAGGAGGGTGCAGCCATGCCACAAAGCTGCTAAGGTTGGCGAACTCCTGGATAGGGAAACAGGATATGGGCGAGTTTCTGGGCCAGAGGGCTGTGACAGGCTGCCCTTTCCTGCCAGAACCTCTGCCCGCCCACTCTCTAAGTGAGTTGAGTACTGAAATGAGCTTAACCCCTTGGGCTGCAGCCTTGGGACATGACAACTGGCTTAAATCCCAATGCCATCCCTGACAACTGGCAAGATCTTTGATTCCCTGAGCAAAATGGGAACAACATCACAGGCTGTGGGGGAAGCTTAAAGGGGGCAATGGATGGGAATTTGCTTTTGTCCAGTAGTTCTGGTGTTCTAGGCGGGCTCTCTCCAGCCTTGTACAGGAGGGAAAGCATATGGGTTTGAGGCTCCAGAAGACTTGGCTGAGAATCCCACCTTTATCACATACTCGCTGCGCGGACCTGGGCAAGTCACTTCACTCTCCTGCACTTCATTTGCTAAGCTAGCGTGGTAACGACACTTGCGGGGCAGCTGTGAGAACTGGGTAGCTCCCACAAGCCAGGCCCTGGCACAGAGCAGGATGCTTGATAAAACGATTTCTGGCTTTCTTCCTGTGCCTCTCTTAGGGCAGGTGTCCTCTCTGCCTTGTAGGCCAGTCACTTACCCTCCTCATCGGTGTAAAGGGGGGAGGAGGAGGCTGTCTTCACCATAACGCGTCTCAGAGGTGAAGGTGTCAATCCCTTCACAAACACGATCCCTCATAGCAGTACAATGCTGGTGACTGACAGGGGTAATAGGAGGAGCCACCCTTAGTAAAGCCCACCCTAATCAAGACCTTCTTGGAGGCATGACTTGACTTACCTCTGGTTTTACCCACGGGCTGGGTTGGGAGATGATGAAGGAAAGTGAACATAATCTCACAGTTGCCCTGTTCACACACCTGCCGGAAGGGCAGAGTAGGTCATTACCTAGGGGTGTCAGGATGTGTGGAGGGGGGGCCAGGAGAAGTCAGTGCCTAACGTGAGCCCTCACCCCCACCCACGTGCCCTCCTCAAATGGGGGAGAAGAGCACCAGTACACATAGAACTTCCAAGAAACTTCCACTCTGGGCTACTCTAAGTGTGGGTCTTGTTTTCCATCCAATTCCAGTCTGGACCAATCTGCATAAGCAGTAGCCATGGGCATGGCAGCTAGAGGCCAAGGCAGGGGAGTGTTCTGAAAGTTAGGGTGCCAGGGGCTGCTCACTCTGTGAGGTGGCACAGAAGCAAATGACTGTGCCTCTAAGAACTTGGACTTACCTCTCTATGCTTTGGTGGATGTTCCCACACGTGAGGGGGCCAAACTGGGGACCAGACTTTATGTCCCTGTTCCCCAAGTCCCCAATGCCACATTATCAGCCCAGGTGATCCTTCTAACCCACCAATCTGCTCACGGTGCCTCTGTTGCTCACACACCGCTCCCCCCACCCCCAGTCTATCCTCCATAGGATAAAGCCCTAGGCACCTACGAACTTCTTGGGGAGACTACAGAGGTCCTCAGATTTGGTCCCTGTCAACCTGTCCAGCCTCATCTCCTAGCCATCCTCTGTCTATAGCCTTCTTCCAACTATATCAGGGTGTGCTCATGGTGCCTACCTCCAGGCCTTTGCCCATGCTGTAAACTCTGCCCTTTATCTTTCCCCTTCCTGTCTGCCTCATAGAATCAGACTCATTATCTTGAGGTCATTTCCTCTTGATAATTTCCTCCTTCCACCCAGTTCATATCCCCTCCTCCTCCATGACTCTATTGTACTTATTCATTGGTCCCACCCACCTGGAAGGAGTTTCTATGCCAAGCCAGCCCCACATCAGGGTGTAGAATGACAAGGTTCCTGCACTTGGTTATCTCCTGGCCCAGTGGAGAGGCAGACACTGTAGACAGACAGTGACAGCACAGGAGGGAAGGGATGAGCCTCCCATGTTACCCTGTACTACAGCCTGGCTGTCTCGCAACCACTGGCTTCAGGGTACCATCTCTTCATTTGGTTTCCTTGAAGGCAGAGACTAGGTATGATTTGGAGAACCAGGGTCTGGCCCAAAGAAGATGCACAGAACAAATGTGCTTAAGTAGATGAACTTGGAGGCCAGGTGTGGTGGCTCATGCCTGTAATCCTAGTAGCACTCTGGGAGGGTGGATTACCCTGACCTCACACAGGTTTGAGACTAGCCTGAGCAAGAGTGAGACCCTACCTCCCCCCCCCAAAAAGAAAAATAGCCAGGTATTGTTGTGGGCACTTGTAGTCCCAGCTATTTAAGAGGCTGAGGCAAGAGAATCACTTAAGCCCAAGAGTTTGAGGTTGTTGTGAGCTATGACACCATGACACTCTACTGAGAGCAACAAAGTGAGGCTCTGTCGCCAAAAAACAAAACAGTATGGCTCCACGCCTGTGGCTCAAGTGGCTAAGATGCCAGCCACATACACCTGAGCTGGCAGGTTCGAATCCAAAAGCCAAACAACAATGACAGCTGCAACCAAAAAATAGCTGGAGCATTGTGACAGGCGCCTGTAGTACCAGCTACTTGGGAGGCAGAAGCAGGAAAATCACTTGAGCCCCGGAGGTGGAGATTGCTGTGAGCTGTGATGCCACAGCACTCTCTACCCAGGGCGACAGCTTGAGGCTCAGTCTCAGAAAAAAAAAAAGAAAGAAAAAGAAAAGAAAAGAAAAAGTAGATGAACTTAGATCTGAATGTTGCAAACAGGCCTTGGTGACCTAAAATATTTCCATTTAAGACAACAATCTCTTACTTTTTATAGCATGAGGGTAACATGCTTTTACATGTTGTGATTTCACGTGAGCCTCAAATACTCAAGCAACATCAGCAAAATAGGAACTGTGACCTCCATTTTGTGACATAGATTTGAAACTGAGGTAAATCAGGGATAGAGACTTCCCAAGGACACTTGGCAAGTTAGCACTAAAAGAGAGGCCAGAACCCAGGCCTCCTGCTTCCTAGCCTAAGCTTTGCCCTTATATCACACCATGAGGTAAATGAGTAACCATGGGTTCCAGCCCAAGCATTTACTATAGGAGACCCTTCTGGAGCAAGCATAAGCCACCTGGGGTCTTCCAGGCTGGTAGGACTCTTCCTTACAAGACTCCTAGCTCTATATGTTCTGGTGCTCTTCTCCCTCGCGTGAGGAGGGCATGGGAGGCTCACGCTAGCTATCCTCTCTCAAGAGATAATGCAAGCATTCACTGGGATAATTGATATCAACCTGGCTACACCTGTTTGCCCAAAAATGTCACACCTGTTTCTACCTCCCAGCTTTTGCATATACTAGTCCCCCACAGTCCTCCCCTCACATGTGGGCCACTAGCTGTCCCTCAGTTTCCTAAAAGGGACTAAGTCCTCCCCAGTCTCAGGGCCTCACCACACACTGGCCCCTCTGCCTAGGGTGCTTTTTCTTTCTACTTTTGGCCAACTTACGACTCAGTGACATTTTCTCAATGACGTTTAATCCTGTGGCCTTGAAAGGGTTGAACAAATGAAGTGTTTCTAGGTCCTACTAGTGGTATTTGTCAGATGCTGCCCTGTGACTATGATTGATGTTTGTCATTCTCCCCTCCCCCTGTGAAGAGCTGGTAAAGACTTCAAAGGCAGAGACTCCCTCTCCTCATGCTGTGACCCCACAGCTAGCTTGCTCAGCCTATGCCCATGAAATCTGTCCTGTCTTGTCCATTTCCCCCCCACCGTGGCTAGTGGGCTCTTAAAAGTCATCTGGCCACTGTCATTTCCCTACTAAAGCTCTCTCAAGAACCCCATTCCTACCCTGATGTCACAAGAGTGACATTCACAGACCTTCCTTAGATCAGGCCTCATATCCTTCTCACTTTAGCAAAATTCTTACTCATTAATAGACAATGAAAAGAATTTGGGGATGCTTCATGTTTTAGACACTACCTAGGATTTTTTTCATACCTTATCTTTACTTCTTAAAGCACCTCACAAAATAATAGTTATTATTCACATTTTACAAATATGGAAACTGAGTCTCAGGAACGGACTCCAGGTCTGTCTGATTCCAAACCTGCTGTGCATGTCTCTCTGGGAACTACATTCAGATCCCTACCCAGGGCAGGGTACACTCTCCTCTGTGGTCCCATAGTCCCCCAGCTCCTTTCTTGTCCCAGTGTTGTTGCCAGTGTCTGGTGTGGCCTTTCTGCCACCCCTCAAGACCCTCATCAATATGAGCAGCCCAAGGGCAGAGCCTGGGCTCATCTGGATGCGGCCCCAGTACCCAGCAAGGATGCTCTGTGAGGTTTCTTTTTCTTTTCTTTCTTTCTTTTTTTTTTTTTTCTTGAGGCAGTCTCACGCTGTCGCCCTGGGTTTAGTGCTGTGCCGTCACAGCTCACAGCAACCTCCAATTCTTGGGCTTACACGGTTTTCTTGCCTCAGCCTCTGGAGTAGCTGGGACTACGGGCACCCGCCACAACGCTAAGCTTTTTTTTTTTTGTTGTTGTTGCTGTTGTTGCAGTTTTCATTGTTGTTTAGCAGGCCCAGGCTAGGCTCGAACCCGCCAGCCTCGGTGAATGTGGCCGGCGCCCTACTCACTGAGCTACGGGCACCGAGCCTCTGTGAGGTTTCTTGATGAACAGCTGGAAAGTCGGGGGCATCTGGAGTGGGTTAGGAGCGGAGCCCTAACCTAACTAATCCTGATATATACCACTGACCAGATGAGAAATGTTCCCATCAGGACCAAAACAGGGCCCAGCCAAAAGAAGACAACACAGGCCCTCGCACGCCCTCTGCCTGCCCCGCACGTGCTCACTTTTCCCGGCCCCCGTTCTAGCTGCCGGCCGTACCAATCTCGAAGGGGGGGAGTCCTATGGGAGAACAGAAGGACCGGCAGGAATAACCAGGCACGCCCTGGAGCAGGGACTCGGAGCTCACTTAACGTACGTTTCCACCTAATCCGCGTGGAGCAGGCCTCCGGGGTGGCCCTGGGCTCGCGCCGAGCCAAGGCTCAGGTGCTCTCCCCCCTGGAGGCGGCGGTGCGGCGGCGGGTTGGAACGGCCCACCCCGCCCCGTCCGCGTCGCGGCCCGCCCCGTTGTGAGGTTATAAAGTGCGGCGCTCCGCCGGTGAGCGCAGTGGCTGTAGCCGCGGCTCTGCTTTCCGCTCCTGTTTTGGCGCCGCAACGGGCCGCCTGCTCCAGCTGCGTGTACCGTAGCCGGCCCCTCTCCGGCGCCGTCCCGGGGCTCCCGTGCTCTGCGCGAAGCCCTGGCCCCGGCGGCCGGGGCATGGGCCAGGGGCGTGGGGCAAGGCGGCTTCCGGCAGGGCCGTGACCTGTACCGGCTTCAGCATGAAGACCCTCATAGCCGCCTACTCTGGGGTCCTGCGAGGTGAGCGTCGGGCCGAGGCTGCCCGGAGTAAGAGCCCGAAAGGAGGATCAGCACTATCACGTGAGGGATCTGGGAGATGGGGTGAGTGTCTGTGGGGTGACCTGTCACAGCACAGGGGTCTGCAGGGCCTTGGGGCTGTCATCCGGGGGTTATGAACCTGCTATGTTTTCGGTGAGGGGCTCTGTGGCGGGCCAGTGGGTATTCATAAGAAGAGCGCAAGCGCACGTTGCTGGAGGATTTGCCACTGCAGGTTGAGGTCTCAATTCCTTTTCTTTTGGAGAAGCTCGCTCCTCTCTCTCTCATCCCCTCTCATCATTTGGGTCGGGGTTGAGGGAAAAAACAATGGCTACCTAATCCTATCCAGGCAGCCTGGCATCACAGTCATGTCCAGGTTCATTTTCCACTCTGGCATTCATCAATTTTTGCTACCTCTGTTACATTACTTCCCCTTCTCCTGCTTGTTCCCCTCATTTGTGATGTGGGAGTAATACCACCCACCCTTTTCAGTTATTACAGATATTAAAAACTCCTCTCCAACCCCCAGTTCTGTTCCTGGCAGTTGGCTACCCTTTTCCCTTCAGCAGGTGGAGCAAGCTTTGGCAGTGAGAGACTGGATGGAGCAGGTGGCAAGGCTTTTGCAATCTCCAGGGGACAAACCTAGCTGGGACAGGTGTGGCACCCTTCCACCCCTGTCCTCCAGCCCAGGCTCAGAAGCCCACTCCACAGGAAATCTGAGCCTGGCATATTTCAGAAGGTAGGGTGGAGGACCCTACCCTGAGTGTTCTCCATGGTAGAACTGAGGCCCGCAGTGAATCAAGCAGAATTGAGATCAATCTCCACAGTTTTCACAAGCAAGGAAGAGCATCCTTTCCACCCCCCACACCTCTTACCTGTATTGGGGGAAACTGAGGTAGAAGAGAGCATGTCCATGGTTTTCTTTTAGTGGATGCCCTTACCAAGGTATTAAATACAAATCCCAGATGGGAGACCTGGGAAGTCATCACGGGCTGTCCTGGTCTGAGGGTTTGTTTTGCATAAAACCTCTCTCCCTCCTAAGTCTTTATACTGCTTGCTGAATCTCTTTGACTTGGGATTTTTTTTCTTTAGTTACTAACAATCACCTACTCCTCCCACCTTTGTTATAAAAATAAAATGTGCTAATTATGGAAATTTTGAAAAATATAGACAAGAAGAAAGTGAAAATTGCTGGTAAATTGAGTATCCAAAGATAGCTTCCTATTAGCATTTAGTATATTTCTTTATTATTTTCTTTACACACATTATATAGATAAAGTTGAACATACGCTGTTCTGAATCCTGTTTTTTTCCCCCTCTTAATTTTACATCATGAGTATTCCTTCTGTTAATAAAAGTCATTTATAGTATTCTAGTGGCTATGGAACAACCCACCCTAAAGCTGCATCACAGATTAGCTGTGTCCTGGGCATTGACATTGCTCACAGTGATATGATTATCACTGTGGTTATCTTCCCCTCTTGGTCTGGGTGCTGCCTGTGACCCTTAGAGAGGGTGGCCATCTTGAGGCAGGCAGCTTGAGCTGCCCCATACCCCCAACCCCAAAACCTCTGACAGTCCCTTCTCTCATTTTAAGAGTCCTTTTCCATTCCCTTGTGCCCCTTGATGTCCTTAACAGGAAAGGAAGGGACTTTCCCGTGTTTCTGCTTTTAAAATGTTTTTGCTGTAGGTAATGGGGTATAGAGATGCTGTCTATGGTGGTTCTTCCTCGAGATTCCCTTCCCTTGGCTCTGCTGTCCACTGGCTGTGAACTGAGTCTTTCAAGGGCCAGTGACCCTGAGTTTGTTACTCAGGAGAATTTGTACTCTAGCAAATGATTTTAACTAAGTCACTTAATACCACAGCATCATATTAGGAGCATTGGCATTTCCCCGTGTTGTTATTAGATCCTGAAAACGTTTTTTTCTTACTGGGTGCAAGGAGTTACATCATGGAATGTAGGAAGGGCTGGTATGAAATGCAAACCAGTCAGTTTACCTCGCTGCAGCCTACTTTGGTGAAAGACTGGGTGGGGTAAGGGAGGGAGGGTGCCCAAGCAAATTTGTGTTATCTGGGCATCTCCATTAGACCTGCTTTCTACATCCTTGGTCCTTGAAGACACTCCCCAGTGGCCTAGTTTGCCTCTGCGGATAAAATCCCAGTGTTGTGAGGTGGTGAACACGCTATCAGTGGTGATATTCAAAGAGAGACCATGGATTCTGTGAAGGGAAAGCCTGTGATAGGTGAGAGATTGAATAAATACCTTGGCATCTGGTTTCTTGACTAAAGGAAAAGGTCAGCTGTGGGAGCATGGGTCGGTAGTGCCTACCAGAGGAAGGGGAATTCTGTGGTGGTATTTTCTAATCTCTGGAGGACTGTCCTGTGGAGGCTTGGAAGCTTGGAGTTAGTCCATCTGCATTCCTTTCTTCACCTTTGGACTGGGCTCTTTATTCACCCACCTGCCTATATCCCCAGGTTCAGCACAGGACCCAGCGTGAGATGGTAGTGGTCCCAATAAAATTCTCAGCTAATTTATTTATTGTGTGTGGCTCCAAAGAGCAAAGCCAGGAACAGGATGGGATTGTGGAGACAAATTTTGATGTTCCAGAAGAATCCTTCCTAACAGCTGTTGAGGACTGCAACAGGTTGGAGTGGGTGAGGATGGAATTCCCCATCACTGTGGGTATGCTAGAAACTAAATGCATAGATTGTTGGGGACAACTCTGGAACTGAGGGTTGACAGGCTCCTAAACCAGTCCTCAGTCACAGAATGAGAACATCATTCTTCATACTCCCCTCTCCTCCAATTCTGTGTAGCTTCCCTCTCCTCTTCATCTCTTCCCCAGCTATATAGACACCACTTTCAGGTTGTGTTCCCAAGGGCTCATCTGGGCTGGGAAAGAAGGGCCAGGGGTGATATTTAATTAGCAGGCTGAGTGACTCTGTGGCTGGTGTGGAAATCCTGCGCCACCACTACCCTTCTGCCCCCAAATTCTGCAGCAAGTACTTGAGTCATAAAAACATAACTGTTAGTGCTAGATCTGGCCCAACTCTCATGTTACAGGTGGGAACACTGAGGTCCCCACAGTGAAGAGACTTTTGCAGGGTTAGCAAAGCCAGATAAAAACCCAGTCTTGGCTTGCCTTCTTAAACTAGGAGAAGTGTGGTGAGGTCACAGAGGGCTGAGCACAGGATCTGCATGCCATAGGTGCTCAGTGGTTTGCTGAATGCACGAAGGTCGCTTTTTTTTTTTTTGCAGTTTTTGGCTGGGGCTGGGTTTGAACCCACCACCTCCGGCATATGGGGCCGGCACCTTACCCTTTGAGCTACAGACACTGCCCATAAAGGTCGCTCTTAGTCTCTGTGAGAGAGTGACAGCTCATCCCTTCTCAAGCCTTTTGAGGAGGTGCCCCCAGCTTGCCCTGGTAGATAGCCACACCAGGAGCCCCCAGAGTCTTGGCTGCCATGTGAGCTAAGCCTTCAGACTGTAAAGCCCCACATGGGCAGCCCTGCTGCTTTACAATGCCCTTTCCTACCCTGTCACCCACCACAGACACATGGTGGTCTGCCTGGTCCTCTGGCATTGCCCTGATTTAGTCTCTTCTTGGCCTTTGTGTGGGCCACCCTTCTGCTCAGATCTTTGTAAAGCTGGCTTATGAACACTCAGTTCTCCTCTCAGAGGCCTTCCCTAGCTGCCTCATTGAGAGATTCACCCCCAATCAACACATCTTGTTTTACTTTTGTAGCTCTTATCATTACCCAAATTATCATGTGTACTTGTTTGTGGAACTAATTGTCTCCCCCATAAGAATGTCAGCCCCTTGGGTACAGGGACCTTCTCAGTCTTTCTCAGTGATATATCCCTGACATCCAGCACAGTGCATAGCAGGTAGTAGGTATTCAGTAAATATTTGTTGAATGAATGAATCATTGATGAGACTGCCCTGTTCTTCTTGGCAGGATGCCCTGCTTTTAACTTCAGTATGATTTCTTGAGCCTTTCTCAGGCCGCCTCTGTACTGTACCCTTCTGTGCTGGGTGCTGGGGTTGCAGCTATTCCCTGCCCTGGAGATACTCACAGTCTGGCAAAGAGCTGGCTCTGGGGCTGAGTGCCAAGTGGGTGGAGCCAGGCTCACCATGGTCTCCCTCATTGCTTCCAGGGCTTAGAAGCATGAGAGCCAGGATCCCAGTCCTGCCTTTTTTCTGGGACATGGCTAGGTACCTCACTTCATCTCTGGGAATCTCACTTCCCATATCTAGAAAACAGGGTTAGAAACCTTGGACTCCCAAAGATGCAAGAGTTTGAGTTAATGTGAGTGGAAAGTGCTTTATAAACTAACTTGTGATGGTCATGTTTGTCCTTGTCATTTGTCTTGTGTGACATGTGCAACAGGCCCTCCACATAGTGGAGAGTGGCAGACCTTCCTCTGGGGCATGCAGGAAGGCTTCACAGCAGGGGGGACTTGGGTCATGGGCCCTTTAGTTTATCGACTGAGCATCTCCCTGTGTGTCAGCCATAGTCCTTTTGAGGAAGTGAGACCCGGGCAGAGGGTGGGGCTGGTGGTGGTGGTGGGGATGTATGCAAGATGACAGTGCACAGTGATCTGAGCAATGACAGGGAAGGAAGCAAGAGGAACTGTGGAAACGTGGAGGTGAGGGAGGGTGGAAGAACCTAATCACCCTAAGATCAGAGAAGGCTTCCTGAAAGAGGTGATGTTCAGTCTGGACCTTGAAAGATGAATAGGAGTTAGCAAAGTAGGCAAGAACATTCAGGTACAGGGAATAGCATAGAGGCATGAGATTTGAGCAGGAGAGGCACCCTGACTGCAAGCCCTGCGAATGAGCAACCTGTGCTGAGGTCCTAGAGTGCTGAGAGGTAGAGATACAGGAGGTGGAGGGTATGCTGGCCCCCTATCTCCACCTGGGGAGGAAGACTCGAGAGCTCTTGGGAAAAGAACCTGGTGCAGTCAGTTTCTTGGCCTACACACTTTGGGGGCTTCCTTGTATGAAGTTGGTGCTGGCCTATTTGACAGTCCATGGTCAGGACCAGGGGCTAGAAGTCAGGCCTGGGGTCAGTCCAGCCCATGCTCTGCCACCAAACTTCTCTGTAACCTTAGCCACTACTCCTTCCTGACTGTCTCTTCATCTATAAAATGGGCAAATGTGATAAGTATGTCTGTGCAGATTATAGTGTGCACCCAAGGAGGCTGAACCTGAGAACCTTTTGGGCAAATCAACAGATTCAAGAAATGTGAACTCCTTTTCTTATTCAAGCAGAGTTAGCAGTTCTGAGCTCTGCCTGTTTCATGTGTGACTTTGGACATGACCCTGCCCACTTGGGGCTTCAGCTACCTTATCTATATAGTGAGGACTTGATGAGAAGATGCCCTTGGGTTTTTTCCAGCTCTGCTGGAGAAACATATTTCTGTTCTCGCCTGCTATAGGACCTATGAGGTCAACCACCTCCTCATTCTTGTCCTCAACTTCTTATGGAAATGTGAGCCAAGGTAAGTGCTCCAGAAGAACTTGTGTCCTCACGCTTCTTGTGATAGGGGCCTATTTTGGAGATTCCTTGGTGATATACCCACAAGCTGGTAGCGTTGCCATGGCAACCCCTCCCACTTCAGCAACTATTTGAATATGCTGAGTCAGGGATGGGAGAGGGGAAATTGGGCCACTGGGGTCTTCAGTAGTCATGTCCAGGGCGTAGTTGTAGCTCTAGAGTACCAGAAACATGGCATCCTAAGAGCCTCACTTCCTTGGCCTTACCTTTCATGACTCTACCCTGCTTCATAAACACCAAATACACGAAAATCTAGGCCTCTGGAAAATCCCAAAGAGGGGCTTATATTTCCTTTAGGGCTGCAATCCCCAACCCCTGGGCAGAGGACCAGGCTGTACAGCATTACTGCTTGAGCTCTTCTGCCTCCTATCTCCCCAAACCCCCATCTGTGGAAAAATTGTGTTTCGTGAAAGCACTCCCTGGTGCGAAAAGTGGTCTGGTCTGTGGCCTATTAGGTACCAGGCCACACCGCAGGAGGCGAGTGGTGAGAGCGAGTGAGGCTTCATCTGTGTTTATGGCCACTCCCCATTGCTCACATCACTGCCTGAATTTTGCTTCCTGTCCCATTCCCAATCCTGTGCCCCCACCTCCATCCATGGAAGAACTGTCTTCCATGAAACTGGGACCTGGTGCCAAAAAAGGTTGGGGGCTGCTGCTTTAGGGGTATCTTCTGTGGATAAAAATTCACTAATGAATTCTAGTAGAACACAGTAGGCCAAGTTGTCAGGACCTCAGATTTCAGCTGATCCACCCCAACTCCTTAATTTAGTGCCAGTGGGGAAATTGAGAGGGAGGGAAGAGGCCTAGAGTCCCCACAAGTCTCAGTAGAGCCAGCATGCCTGGCTTCCTGCAGCAGGCCCCGAGGACTGACAGTTCATGCAGGGTCCTGATGACCAGGACAGCTACTTCCCACCCAGCTTACCAAGCATGGCTATGTGGTGGCTTTCCAGGAGTGTGGCTTCCCCTTTGGGCCAGATGTCCCAATGGGTCCCACTTTAAGGACACCTAATTTGCAAAATAGAGCGCTTAAGGGGGATTTTTAGTCTTTCCAGAAAAGAATTTACCTGCCTGGTATTGGGACCAGGTGGGTGGCTGGATATCTGGGTCAGGCCTTATAGGCACCTTCTCAAAGTTGGTAAAGGGAATGGCACATTGGTTGGCTCTCTTCCTGGCCTTTGGGTGGAGACCAGGACTCTCTGGCCAGACATTCTAGTCCTTCATGATGCCTCCCTCTCCACTTTCTTTCTTTTTTCTCTTTTCTTTCTTGCTTTCTTGCTTTTTTTCTTTTTTCTTTCTTTCTTTCTTTCTTTTTTTTTTTTTTTTTTGCAGTGTCTCACTTTCTTGCCCCTGGTAGAATGCCATGGCATCATAGCTCACAGCAACCTCAAACTCCTGGGCTCAAGCAGTCTTCTTGCCTTAGACTCCTAAGTAGCTGGAACTGCAGGCACCTGGCACAACTCCTGGCTATTTTGTAGAGATGGGGATAGGGTCTCACTCATGTTCAGGCTGGTCTCAAACTCATGTGTTCAAGCGATCCACCTGCCTTGGCCTCCCAGAGTGCTGGGATTACAGGTGTGAGACACTGTGCTTTGCCTTTCTTTCTTTCTTTCTTTCTTTCTTTCTTTCTTTCTTTCTTTCTTTCTTTCTTTCTTTCTTTCTTTCTTTCTTTCTTTCTTTCTTTCTTTCTTTCTTTCTCTCTCTCTCTCTCTCTCTCTCTCTCTCTCTCTCTCTCTC
>CAUYPK010051320.1:0-20654 GCA_963574355.1 Loris lydekkerianus | reverse complement strand
CCTTGTAGGTAATGGTTTTCTTTCGTCTGGCAGCTTTCAGAATTTTCTCCTTCATATTAACTTTAGTGAAATTGATTATGATGTGTCTGGGGGATGTCTTATTCGGGTTGAGTTGTGCTGGAGTTCTGAAACTGTCTGCTACCTGAATTTCAGAATCTCTTGGCATGTCTGGAAAGTTCTCCTTCATAATCTCATGGAGAAGAGACTCTGTGCCTTGTGAAGCCACTTCATCACTTTCCGGGATCCCTATAAGACGAATATTGGTTTTCTTTGAATTATCCCAGAGCTCTCTGAGAGAGTGGTCTGTTTTTGCTCTCCATTTCTCTTCTTCTTTGAGGGTTTGGGAGCGTTTAAAAGCTTTGTCTTCAATGTCAGAAATCCTTTCTTCTGCTTGCTCCATTCTGCTACTGAGGGATTCTACTGTGTTTCTCAGATTTTTGAGGGGTGCAACTTCTTGTCTCAATTATTCAAAATCTTTGGTCATTTGCTCTTTGAATCCATTGAATTTTTGAGATAACCCTTTGGAATTCTAATTCAATCTTGTTTGCTATCCAGATCCTGAATTCAATTTCTGACATCTCAGCTATTTGTTTGTGCGTGGGGTCTTGTGGTGTTTCTGCCCCATTGATCCTTGGGGGAGTTGATCTACTCTGATTATTCATATTGCCAGAGTTTTTCTATTGATTTCACCTCATGATTGTTTTTCACTGTTGCCTCTGGCCATCTTCAGAGTTGGGGAGGTGTCCTTCCAAGATTAGACCCCAGCAGGATCACTCTATTATTGCTGATCTTTGAAGGGAGTGACCCTGTGTAGTTCCTCTGGAGCTTCTCTAGCTAGGGAGTTCTGATTGTGGAAGTGGCTCTGGTGTGTGACACACCCGGATCCAGCAACAGGGCTGGGAATGGTGCGCACAGTTCTGGGAGTGCCTGGCACCCAGTGACTTTGGCACAGAAAGCCCAAGGCTCCAGCAGTCTCTGGCCAGGAGAAGGGCTCTGCGCAGAGGCAGGGAGGGCTCCAGAGGGCACGCAGCTACCAGAGTCCCTGGCAAGATGAACAGGCTAGTGTGGAGGCTGGGAGGACACAGGAGGGAGGATGCAGGGTTGCGTGGCTCCCGCAGTTCCTAGTCAGGAAATGCGGAGGCCTGGTGGGTGCAGGTCACCCGTCAGGGGTTGCTGCACAGCTCTTATGGAGGTCTGGGTGGCGCCAAGCCCAGGGGTTTGAGGTTGTTATGAGCTGTGATGTCATGGCACTCTACCCAGGGCAACAGCCCAAGGCTCCAGTGTGCCAAAACCATCTCACTCTGCCCCTACGGATTAAGGCTATAAGGCAGCTCACTCCCCGCCTTTAGGCTGCTCAGTCACTAGGTTACTTTGTCCCACCCAATCCTTGCTCTGGGACCCTGAGGGCGGAGCTTGCTGGGGCAGTTCTTTCACAATGGCTTTCTAGACTCAGTGGCTCAGTCTGGGGCCCCAGACAATGCCCTAAGTTCTCCACACTCCTGCTCAAGCTCTCCCCAAGGCAGTTCAACTGAGTGCCAAGTCCAAGAACACCAAAACAGTTCATAGGTAAGGCCCTTCAGGTTTGCAGTCTCACTGCTGCTTGTACTCACGGTTGCTGGTGTGATTAGGTCGATCAAACACTTGCAACCACTTGCCAGTTCTCCACTGTTTTTGTCCTCCTTTTGGGGTCCAGAAGTCCCTTGCTGGCTCCCTATATCCTCAAAGGGATGATTATATGCAGATCCCACTGGCCAGAGATGCCTGGAGTCCTGTCTTCCCAGACTCGCTGTGCCCAGTTGCAGGGGAGCTGTTACTTGGCTGCCATCTTTAATCCTCCATTTTGCTATATATTTTAAAGTAATTTTCTCCCCTCACCTCTCTCTGGGCTCCTTTTCAGAAAAACTGCTGAGCAGATGTCGGGCCTCCTGGATTAGATCCTCTATATTTCTGATTTTCAACCTCACTGTCTCCTTTCCAGGGGATTATCTCCATTTTATCTTCTAACATATATTAAAATTTTAATTCTGGCAATGATGCTTTTAATTTTTAAGAGCTCCTTCTTATTCTCTTGGAGTTCCTTTTGTTTATGACTAATTTTCCTTATATATATTTTTTTCTTTTTTTCTTTTTTTTTTTTTAGGATATCAATTAAAATACTAATTTGGACACTGATTTGGTTTAGTTTTTTGTTTTGTTTTGTTTTTAAGTTTTGGTTTTATCTTTCAATTCCCTGAGTTTTGCCTCCTGTTCATATTTAGTCATTTTTTTGTACACATTATTTCATCTTTTTTCCTGTTGGAAGCCTTCTTCAAATGTCTGGGGAGCCTTTATTATCTATTCATACTTGTGTGGCAAAAGAAGATGATTAGCAGGGCAGATCACAAGGGTAAGACTTACTAATTGGTGAGCCCTGCTTTAGACTGAGCAGACAGGGTTTCCGGTTTTCCCCTGAATGTCAATACACAAGGCCATCCAGAGAGAGACCTCTGATGCATGTGATGGAGTGGACATCTGATCACTGAAATTCTGTGGACAGGGTGGTGGCTGATAGAAGACTCAGGTTGACTAGGGTGAGCTCAGATTAATCCCCTGTCTTCAGCCCCATGCTTTACCCCTCATGTGCTACCTCCAGGTCACTCCGCAGGATTCTAAGGGCTAATTGGCTCTCTGTTCAGTCCATACTTCAAGCCATGGCTTATCTGTTTCTATTTACCTCCCAGCATCTAAAAATATATTGAAGTTTTGTGTCACTGATGTCTTCTCTACCAATCTCTTTGTCCTTGTGGGTTTATTTAATATATTATATTTCTTTAGTGGGGTCTTAGGAGGGAGAGCATATAATTCTCCACCTTTAACCTTCTAGCCTTAATAAAAAGACAGCTTGAGTTGTTCATTTTTTAAAGCACATAGTAATTGTATGATTTCATGATTTCATTTGCCTATTCTGCTATATACTGTATATTACTGTAATATACCATATTCTGTATATAGCAGAATCGGCAAATCCATAGAGACAGAAAACAAATTAGCAGTTGGCAGGGGCTAGAGAGAGGGTCGAACAGTTAGTGACTTCTCAGAGGGTATGGAGATTGCTTTCAGGGTGAGGAAAATGTGGTGAGGTTGTTAAGATAAATGTACTTAATGCCACTGAACTATACACTTTAAAATTATTAAAATGGAAGTTTTATATTATATATATTTTTCCACAATAAACTGCAAGTCAAGCTGTGCTCCCATAGAATCCTGGTGTTCTGTGATCAGTGGTAACAAGCTTACCATGAAAATTAAACATTACAATCACCAAGATGTGGAATATAAAACCATTTTATTTTCTCATTTGATTAATAACTGAGTATTTTACTTTCCAACCAAATGAAAGAGAGAAAATTTGGGGATTTCTTAGGCTCTTTGTGGAACAATAAGAGGTACTCATATTTTTAGCTGGAAATAATTCTGTATTTCTATTTTACAGTAAATAAGAGAACATATATTTTTGGGATTGGGGACAAATAAGAGGCATTAGATGTCAGAAGTTGAAGAAGGATATGTGGGAAGAAAACTTGAAGTTGAAAATACTCTACTTTAGGTAAGTTTTTTTAAAAAGTGCCAATCAACCCATGAATAGATTAATAAACTGTAGTATCTTTATACCATGGAATATTATTCAGCCATAAAAAGATAGGGACTTTATATCTTTTGTACCAACCTGGATGGAGTTGAAGAACATTATTCTTAGTAAAGTTATCACAAGAATGAAAAAGCAAGTATTCAGTGTATGTAATACTAATATGAAACCAATAGAGAAACAACTACACACCCACACAAGAAAGAAAAACACAATTAAATTCAAGGGGGAAGGAGAAAAAAGAGAGGGAAGGAGGAAGGAGTATTGGTCAACTCTTATCTGACGGGCACAATGTAATGGTATACAGCACATCCCCCAGACAGAGGGCTCAACTACAACTTGAACCTCTACCCAACAAATGCAAAGAATGTAACCTAATCATCTGTACCTCATATTAGTTTGAAATTAAAAAGAAAATTAAGTAATAGCAGCCTTCCTTACTCATATTTTTTAAATCATCTAAAGTAGAATTTTCTCAACTTTGAGTTTTCTTTCCGCGTATTCTTCAACTTTTAACACCTAATGCCTCTTATCTATCCTAAAGCCCAACAAAGGGTGTCCTCTTATTTACTATAAGAACAGAAATATAGAATTGTTTCAAGCTGAAATCATCAGTATCTCTTATTGTTTCACAAAGAGCATAAGTGGTTCCTAAAAATTCCCTCTCTTTCCTTTGCCTAGAAAGTAAAATACTCAGTTGGTAATCAAATGAGAAAATGAAATTGTCTTATTTGAAGAGTTATTATAAAACTATGAACTGTTTCATTAACTAAATCATGAAATGTAAACAGCATCTTAGCTATTAAGTAGCTTTAAGTGTTTGGAAGAAACAGGCCCACAGAACTGAGAAGCAATGATTCACTGAAGAAAGATGACCAAAGTTCCCTGACCTCACCCACCAGGCATCCTGGGATGTGGTCCCTCTGACTCTGACCAGAAGCCAATCCCCCTTTTGGATGCTCTCTCCGACAAGTCTGGCCAGTGTTGTCATCTTTAGGTCACCTTCACACTGACCTAAAGGCAGCTAACACTCATCAAGCACAGAGTATGCAAAGAGCTTTATATGGATCATCTTTTGAAACCTCACATTATTGTTACCATTTTACAGATGAGAAAGATGAGGCTTTCGAAGATTAAGTAACTTGTCCACAACTTTATGAGTAGTAAGTGGCAGAGCCTGAAGGGCACCCCTGGACAACCTGGCTCTAAAGCCTACCATTGTAGAGATTAGGTAGTATTTTCCTCTTTTGTAAATTAGAGGCGCTCTGGTCACTGTATAGTTTACAAATGTTAAAAAATAACAAAAAGCATACAACTTAGGGAAGAGCAATTGTTAATGAGACTCCAATTTTCCTTGTAATGTTTCATTTATGTGTGATGCCAGCAAAACAGAACTGTCGAGAGGAACAAGGAGCCCGATGCCTCTCCCTCTGTTTTACGGGCAGGTGGCAGGGCCTCCATGGGGGCAGTGTCTGGTGATCTTCATGGTAGTCCTCTCTGGCCCAAAGACTGTGGAGCTTCTGCAGGTTGTGGCTATCTGCCAAGGCCTGTAGGGCTGCCCATTCAGGTCAGTTGCCCTCAAGCTGCTGTGACAGGATCTGAAGGGCTCAGTACTTCAGGGAACATGGAAAGGGCTGGGTTGGTCAAAGTGCTTGGAATTTTCACAAAGTCTGGAGAGAAGACCAGCCACTCCTCACAAGTACCTTCTCCTCTGCCCTTAAACATGCTGTCTGCAGGGTACTGACTGCCCAGACCTCCCTGGGTGGTCTCAACTACCAAATGTATGCACCATTCCAGACCACTGTCCTGACCTCTCTCCAGAGTTACAGAGCCCTGATGGACACAGCAACCTGTAGACACTGTCCAGAGTCATCATTTGCCTCACAAACTGCTCTTCCTTTGGGTCTCCACCCCTCAGTGGCCAGCACCACCACGTCCACCCTACAGTCTTTACAGCTCTATTCTACCAACCCAACTGTCCTTTCTGTTTTCTGCTCTCCAGGACATGCTGTGGCACAAGACCTCTCCACCCCTGGCCCTACCTCCTCCAGTCAGTTCTCCTGACTGGGTCATAACATCTCCAGAGCTTCTCCAAAATAGAGAAGGTGGAAGAATCTGTTTAGGTAATGTAAGAAAATACTAGAATATTTATGTGGGTTATCTCAATTATTCTATTCAGCATATGTTATTAAATATTTATTTATTTTGAGCAAATAAAAGAAATTTGCTTTTGAATGTATGAGTTGACACCGGCACCTCTCACTGAGTCCACTTGTCACGTAGAGATCTCACAGTTCCCTTCTGGGACAGAGTGAGTGTCCCACAGGCTCAACAGTGGTGTTCTCATTTACCAGACACTTCCACCAGGTGTTGTATGTGTTCACATGTGCCCAAGTAAATAGTAGTATGAATTAGATCACAGTTCCTAAAGGTGTGTGCAAACACATGTGAAAAGGATGGACAGCTCACCCTGGGGGTGGGACAGAACAAACTCATAGGATCTGACAACAAGCTGGCATAAAAATAAAGTTGAAATTGTGAAAAATACTATAACATTAATTTTATACTCACTATCATTGAAAATGAACCTCACTTTAGAGAGTATAACTTCAGCTGGTATCTAATGGTAAAACTATCATATTATAAAAAAAACTATAATGTCTTGAGTAGTGTTTAATTTATGAAAGATATAATATGTGATATTTAACAAAATTTAAGTAAAGTTAATAAGTATTTAACAGCTTTTCTTGAGGTTTTTTAATATAGACTACAGATGTACCTATTATCATTTGTTAGTAAATGAACAAACTTTTCAAGTTAGAGGTTCAAATTTATTTTCACCAATGAAGAAAAGAGAAGTTAAGGAGAAGTTTGGAGACCTTAGCTCAACTGAATTAGGTCCTAGCTCCTTAACAAGAGGAGCTAGTCCAAATACCACACACACACACACTCACTAACTCTTTCACACACACACACTCTCACGCTCATACACACAAACTCACACTAGGCTCCTATTCTCTAAACATGTTACTCCTTAAACCTGAACAGCTTTGCCCTTCTGTTCACTTTCATTTCCAGCCCACTGTGCTTCCATACTCATTGTTATAAAGGTGATAGAAAAATACTTATCAAAACCCATCTGAGATAGCACCAAAAGAAAATACAGACTAATCATTTTAAGGATGGTGATAAAGTAAATCCTAAATAAAATACTAACAAATAGAATATATTAATTCTTTAAGTGACTATCCCATGGAAAAGTAAAATTCATTCAGAAATGCATGGAGAGATAAAGAATAGACAATCTTTTCATATAATTCATTATATTAATATGTTAAATAAGAAATATATTTATCTTGATACATATAAAGTATTTATGAAATTCATTATGAATGACAATAAAAATTCTTAGTACAATATAAACAGATGAAAACTTTAACTTGATTGAAGTGCAGACATGTTTTGTGTGTCTATATGCAAATGCATACATATATGTGCATGCTGATATATATATATGCGTATATAAACACATATTTCAAAAGCCAGCACCATGTCTAGTATCAAAGCACTCGAAGACTTCCCATTGTAACAGATATGGTATCACTACTTTTAAGTTTGATGATTATGCATGTGAAAGACCCATCAAAATTAACTAAAAAATATTAGAAACAACAGGAGAATTTAGTAAAACAAGTGACAGCAAAATTATAAAAAGTCATTTTTCTTTATTCAAATAATAACCAGTTACAAAATACATCAAAATGAAGATATTCCAGAATTACCTGCCTACCCCATACCTTCAAAAAGGAATAAACTTGGAAATAAATGTGAAATATCAAGATGAGGAAAAACATGTACTTTTTTCTAAAGAAAAACAAAAAAAACTATTTAATAAACAGAAAGGAATGCCTGCTGAATGGGAAGATTAACACATGAAGTTAATTCTTCCTAAATGGATCTTTATACTCAGGGTTATCCCAATCAAAATATATGCAGCATTTTTTTATTCAACAAAATCATATTTAAGTTTACCTATAAAATTGTTAATTAAGAATAGCCAAAAAAATCTCTGAAAAGGAAGAGTAATGAGGAGGACTAAGTTAACCAAATACTAAAAAATATAATCAAACTATAGCAATTTATACTTGCATAAGATTAGACAGAAGGGTTAATGAAACAGAGAAGAGAATTGGGAGGGGGGGGGCAGGAGGGCAGACCCGATACATGTGGGAGTTTTGTCCATGATAAAAGTAGCATTTGAAATCAGTAAAAAAGAAAAAAAAAAAAAAAAAAGATGGCTTTTTAAATAAACAGTGTTGGGACAACTGGTTAGCCATTTGAGAAAAAATAAAACCTGATCTCTATTTCACTCCTTACATTAACTTGGATTCCAGATAGAGCAAAGATTCAAACATTAAAAAGACAAAATCATAAAAGCACCAGAAGGAGTGTTTTATAGAGCGAAGGCTGTTCTAAGCATGCCACAAAACCCATATACCATAGTGAAGAAAAAAAAAAAGATTAATAAAGATGACCGTGTATATTTTAAAGCCTCTAAATTTAGTGATAACTATTTAAATGAAAAAGATCACACACTTTGACCTAGCAATTACATTTCTAGGACTTTTCCTCTAGCTATACTCAAAAGCATGTACTAAAAAATAAAAGGAAAGGAAAGGAAAAGAAAGAAAGGGAATCATATGTGTCAGGAAATTGATTACAAGATTATTTACAATACCAGAAAAGCTTCACCAACCTAAACATGGGGCTTGTTAAGCAAAATATAGTAAAAGCATAGGACAAACTATGTGCAGCCATTAAAAATGTACATGGCAAACTTTTAAGTACTGTAAAGGAAAGCAATTAAAAATGCTGTTAATTTAACAGAAGCAAGATGTAAATCACAAATGGGGTCGTTATATGCACTCACTATAACATGAGCATTTGTCATTTTGCAATTTACAGAAACTTTATATCCATCAATTACATCTCCTTTCTCCCCAGATCATAGTCTGTTTTTCTTCCAGCCTTCCCTCTCAGCAGGTAGAGTGTGTTCCAGGGCAGCACTTTCCAGCCTTTTTGACTGCACTGCAGAGTGAAGACTATAGTGTTTGCACAGGCATCAAGGGAACTAGAGAAGTTTGCTCATGCTGGATGTAATATGGGAGTGAGGGAGCTCCAGGGTCCCAGGGTTGGGTGGGGTAAAAGGGCAGTGATCAGCATCCCTGTGCACCTATAGGTCATTCCAGGATGATGGGTATAGGAGTGTTCCTCAGGAACCCAGGCAGCCAGAGCCTTGGTTGCAAAGGGGAGTCTGTCTGAGAGGAAGGAGGCAGGATGACCTTGTCCTTGTGTATTCTGGGTCACTGGGGAAGACAGGGCAGCAATCAAAGGAGGGATTGAAGTGTGGGACCCAAAGACCTATCCCCAGGTGAGGCAGATTCTGGACCTCAGACAGAGCTGCCAACTGCATGCCCTTCTAGTAGTCACAGATGTATTGATAGGCATGGGGGCTTTAGGGTTTTGTCCGAAGAAGAGCAACTTCTGCCAACATGGGGCACTGGAAAAGTGGCACACATGGAGGTGGGCAGACTGGGTGGGGCCCTTGACGCTGCCATTTGATAGCTATGTGACAAGTTATTTCACCTCTCTAGGCAAAGTGACTTCATCTGTAAAATCTAATTAGTACCTATCTTGTAGGATTGGGGGGAGGTAAACAAATATGTGTTTGTTTTGCATCAAACATGCCATCTCCTTTTATTTTCATAACAACCCTGCCAAGCAAAGACAACCCTTATAAGTAAGTATATCAAATATCAGTGTTGTTCAAAAGGTTCCTTCATCACTCCAAATTTCTCCCCACATGTCCACATAATCACTAATATCAAAAAATTTTTAATCCATAGAAAATCTCTTTCTCCCTCCCTCTTTCTTCGTTTTCCTTCTATCTTCCTCCCCTTCTTACTCCCTCTAATTACAAGAATAAGGTATAATATACCAATGCTCAGGGGGAGAAGCAACATACTGGGCCTCATTCTCCCTCAAATGCAAGCAGTCATTGCTCAATAAGACAAATGATAACTTTACATCATTTTCTGTTTTTCATGCAGCCAGCAAAATGTGCTAAAACCAAGAAAGCAAGACAATGGAAGCTATAAATCTCAAGTCCTATAACAAAGCTAAACCTCAGAGTCAAGAACATAACACATTCTACTCTCACTCATTTGAGTCCAGGAACTCCCCAGGGCAGCTTTCCCACAGCTGCCCAGCAATCCAGACTGCTTCCATCCTCAGGCTTGGCCATCCCAATGCAAGACCTTTATACTCACCATGACAAGAGAAGAAAGCATGGAAAAAAACAGTGAGGGCTCTTCCGCACTCTTCATTGTCTCAGCCTGGGAGTGGCTCAGATCACTTCTCTTACCACATCATTGGCAAGACACCTGCTGTCTTATTACTGCTTGGGGATGGGAGCAGAAATGCCTAGAGCTGTTGAAAGAAAAGGAGAACCAGACACTGGAGACACTGATGAATTTGTTGACTTTTCCATTCCAATAGAAGCTGGCTCTGTTTAATCTCTGCAGTGCCCAAGAGTGCGGACAGGGTTAGGCTTTGGCCTGAGGGGTGCACAGGGTGGCAAAATCCTTCAGCAACCACTGAGTGCCCACTCCACCCCAGACTCCATGCTAGGGAGGTGAGGAGACATAGCCCTACCCTTGAGGAGCTCACACTCTGGAAGCAACTTTGCGTTCAAGCATAAGGTCTTGGCTTATTATTTCAGTAGCAAAGCATGTTTCTAGTCAGGTCTGCTGATTCCTGCAACTGCCAATTTCTAGTGTGATCTGAGATGAAGTTTACCTCAAACCAAGACACTGGGCTGTGTCTACCCTGGAAAACACTAACAACTTTTGACAACCAGACTCAAAAGAACAAAACCATTCACTGTGTGAGCCCAAGAAATGTGCCCTAAGCTTAGCTGTAGCTAGATAACAGTAGCCAGATAACAACAAAACTCCACCAGTGGAAAAAGACAGGTAGAGAAGCTATTTAGCATCCACACAAATCTCAAAACTGAACTGGCTTGAACTTTCTTCTGTGTTTGCCAGTGGTTCCCAGAGTGTGGTGCCCAGACAAGCAGCACCAGAATCACCTGAGGACTGACTAGAAATGCAGATTCTCAGGTTCCACTCCAGACCTCCTGAATTTAGAAACTATATGGTGGGGCCCAGAAAGCTGCATTTTAACAAGGTCTTTAGGTGATCTTTATGCACATTCAAATTGGAGAATTAGTAATATATGAAGTAGAGAACACACTCAGGACTAGGCTTGAAACCTGCTGGTCCTGCCTGCCCAGAAGAGCCCATCTCTGCACCCTTGGGACGATGGGAGTGGGGAAGGATGTTACACGGTGCCTGTTCTTTGAGGTTTCATTCCATTTACTTCATTTGTAGATATTTCAAAGACAATGTCCAGTTTTTTAATCCTAAATGCAAATTAGAATTAGGTGGAGAGTTCTTTAACGTAGCTGTGATCAGTCCCAATGTCAGAGATTCTGATTCAATAAACCTGGGTGCTCTGGTTTGAATGTTTGTCCTATCCTAACTCATGCTGAAACTTAACATGAGTATCATGTTATCAACTGATGTTGAAACCCCAGTGTGGCAGTATTGAGAGGTAGAGCCTTTAAGAGGTGACTAATCATTCATCTATTAATTCATAAATTAATGTATAAACAAATTAAGTAATTAATACATTATCATGGGAACAGGACTGGTAGAAACCTGAGCTGGCACACTCAGCCCCTTCACCATGTGATGCCCCATGCTGCCTCGGGGCTCTCCAGAGTGTCCCCACCGGCAAAAAGGCTCTCACCAGACTTGGACCTGATTGGACTTCTCAGCCTCCACAGATGTAAGAAGTAAATTTCTTTTGTAAAAATAAATTACTAAGTTCCAGGTATTATGTAAACAAAAGAAAGCAGACTAAGACACTGGGCTAAGGACTAGGCATCACAATTTTTTAAATGCTTCCTGGTGATTCCAATGTGCAGCCAGGTTGAGGACCATTGGTTTAAACTGGAATGAAGGCTGGTAAGTGAGGATAATGCTGTTGGCATGCCCCTTTCTGGGTATCGAATCTTGTGGATTTGAACAGACAAACATACTTGGGAACTGTGCATTTAGGCAAAAAAAGTGGAAACTTATTTAATTCCCCCTAAAGACTTTATACATGTCTTCCCAAATATTCATGTTAGAACCTCACACTAAAGATGATCCTGATACTCTCTCCCCTTGCCCCAACTCCCCTAACCCCACCATAAAACCCAACATATACTGCTGCTTTGCATGGGGCTAGCATTCAAGTATTCTCCTATCTAGATAGGACAAATTTCTTGAAGATGGGAAGAAACATCAAATTAATATTAATATCAAATCAACCTCTCAATAAGAATCACTCTGGTGTGACAAGTTCCATCTCCAGCCCATGCCATCTCCCAATTCAACATATTAATGTGGCACTGACCTTCCTAACCCTATCTGAGCAATCGGCTAGATACCATGAATAATAAAACAGACTTAGGACCAGTGAAGAGTAGCTTTGCTTCACCAGGGACTAGGGTTTGGGCCAAATTCTGCTGTGGTCTGTTCCCTCCCAGCAAATTTGGTGTATTTCAGATTTTCTACTAGGTGGAAGTAGAGGCTACCAGACTTTCCAGGGAAGCAGTTACAGCATCATAATCTGATATTTTCTTGTTCTACACACATACACACACACACACACACACACACACACACAGTATTCAGACAAACCCCTCAAAATCATTAAGAGCTCCACTGGACAATAAAGACCATTCTCCAGTGTTTTTCCATTAGTTAACTGCCGAAGAAACAGGGAAAAAATGACAAAATTTTCAGCAATTCAACCTCACTCCTTTCTCTAATACTGCCATTAAAGATACGAATTTCTTAGAGAGTATGGCTTGACAAAGCCAGGATTTTCCCTTGCATCCCTTATGGGAAATCAGAATCCCAAAATCTTCCTATGTGTCAGCATAAGTTACTAACCTCTATGCATGTCAGTTTCCTAATCTGTGAAATGGGGATGATATTAGAACCTATTTTATGGGATCATCATGTGAATTAAGTGAGGAGATTTTCATAAAGTGGGCTGAACATAGAGTAGATACTTGATGAATGGAAGTTATTACTCTTTTCAATACTTACCAATATTTATCTTGGATGTTGGCTAAAGGTTCAGAGATGTGAGTTTATTGAATGCTAATTACCACCATGAGGCAAACTGACAAATGCCAACACCTACACAGATCTCTTTACCCCTCAGGGCCCAACCCAGTTTGACATATAAGTTGCTGCTCAATGAACAGTTGTTGAATGAAAGAAGGGTTGAGTAAACAGTACCAGCTATAACCTAGGGCTCAGTCTTGTGCAGCCTAGTGATACACCTGAGATACACCTAGTGATACACCACAAGCTCCCTAGGACTTTATTCCAAACTGCACCAAGATGTATGAGGGGTGTGGCTTCTCTTCCTGTTAAAGTGCCATATTCCTACCACTTTCTTATAGTGCCCAACACCCAAACCCTTCTTTGTCACCCAGAAGTAGGCAGCTTTCTCGTTCTCCCAGCCCAGGCGAGGCACAAAGTGTGGTCTTACACCACAACTGTACCTAATTACTGTAACAATGGGGTGAGGTGAACAGTAAGAATGATGACTATAAGACTATGGGATAGGATGGCTGTTTCTGACTTTCTTGGAGAGCTGATGAAAGAAAATGAAAAGATTAGGGCTGTAAACTCCCAGTTAAGGTCTAGTCACAGAAACAGAGATTCTATGATGGCATTAAAGCATTATGTTATCTTTTTAGTCACAAGACTGATATAGATCCAAAATTCTATCTCACAGGCTGGAGAATTACAATGTAATTTGAATTCATAAACTCATCAGATCTTGCATATGGGAGTTTGAGGAAGGAGTAGAATCCTGAGAATTAGAATGGGGCCATCTGGATGGACTCATTCAAATATGAGAAACTACAGGTCACCTGAGCTCCCTTTCTAGTAAGAGTGGTCTCTCCTTCCCCACATGAAAAGACTAGTTGGTCTTGCCTTGGAAGAAGACTTTGTTAATAACCTCATCCAAGGCAGTTTCTCTACAAGGGGATGCTGATTCTTCTCAAAATTCACTCTCTCCACTTCTGTTAGCCTCCATATTCATAATCAGAATCAAATTCCAGCAACCCTATGGGCAAAAGTTTAGAGTCTGGCCTTGAAGGACATAGCTTTATACACCTAAGTAATTGCAAGCTTCTATTCATTATATTAGCAAAACCCTAAGTAATGTATATGGAAATAGGTTACAGGGTTGTTGGACCAAGGAAGATAAACAACATAATGAACTGGGCCAGCTGAGATATATAACCAATCGGATGTTATGTTTTCCCTTTAGGAAGAGAATGAAAGTATCTTTGCACAATGGATACCTGCCTTGTATTAAGTGGAAGTATGCAGTTGTTGATGTTATTGGGAAAAGTTTATTGGGGTAGAAGAACATATACAGGTGCTGACTAGCCAAAGGGGTAAACTGTTCCAGATACTATCATTGGTCTCAGCCTCACACTTTTTCTCAGTACTATTCTCTACACTGCCAGGGCTAGAAGCTTGAAAACTATACTTCCCAAACTCCCTTCCTAGATAACTTCTTTTAAAGTCCACCACAAGGGAGGTTCTTAACAGAAACTTGGGAGATAGATGGAAGACCAAAGCTTTTTTTCTGCTTTTCAATCCAGCATTAGCCTTATTAGGACTGAGGTTTCCTAAAATAATGATGATTACTACACCTGCAAAGTAGTTGGCTGCAGGTTCCCGCAACAGTGACAGTGGTTTCTATAGCTGAGGCAGTTGTGGTAGCAATTGAAGAGGCAGATCACCCTGCCTGCTCCGTGACAACAGTAGTGCTGGTTCTAATCATCACACAAGTGTAACAGTGGAGCTTGGTCACTTTCAGCAGTGACTACACACTGATGAGCTCTGCATAGCGTCACCTGCCTCCAGATCTTCTGACTTTTGTGACCATTTTATTTATTAAATTTCCTCTATTTGAAATACCTAGATAGGTTTCTGTTTTTCTAACTGGGCACTGACCAACACAAGAACAGAGAACTATTATCTTCTTCCCCATATGGTTGTGTGTGTTAAAGAATAAACGTGCTCAGTACAGCATCTGACACAAAGGAGTTATTTTTAAAATAACTTTACAGCCTCATATTCATTTATTTAAACAAATGTTGTTAAAGCATTGACTTTGTGTTTGGAGTTTTTCCTGTTTTAAGTCTAGGACATCCAAGGTGGGCACTTAGAAAAGACAAGAAACCCATGATCAAGAAGTCTTCAAGATAAAGACTGGGGATGACAGTGTTTTGGCTCCCAAGACACCCTCTATACTTCATCAGCATCTACTCTGTGATGCTGATGCTGAGACTCTAGAAACCACAACTTTTCTTTGCCAGCTGAATGAATCCTGTTAGGCTCTATCAAGAAGAGCCCCAGACAGAGACTGAAAGGTTGACAGGACTTGTTCCTTCCTACTTGCTTGCTGTCCTATCACTAAGACCCAGCAGTAGCTCTTCACTCCTAACCTCACCTACTGACTCCAAGAGTGGTTTCTGGCTTCTTTCAGCACTCCTAGGAATACTCTCAATGCATCCCTGGGTATCAGCACCATCCATCCAGGCCCTGCTTTGCAGAAGGGAGAGTCTCAGCTCTACAGCCCTCCTCCAAGCATCTAGATTCCAATAGCTTTCACCATTCTGTTTTTCTCTCTAGCCCTTGGGCAGTGTTCTTTCTGCAGTGTTCCTTTGTTTGTCTTTAAGTTATCCAATGGCTGTTTAACCATTCCCCTACATTAAATTCTCTTCATTAGGGTGGTGCCTGTGGCTCAAAGGAGTAGGGTGCCAGCCCCATATGCCGGAGGTGGCAGGTTCAAACCCAGCCCTGGCCAAAAATTGCAAAAAAAAAAAAATTATCTTCATTAAAATGAGTAATGCATTCTGTTTTTCTGATTCGGCCCTACTTAATACAAGGGACTAGGGATAAAAAATGTCTAGATGGAGAGCTGAAAAGTAAATATTGTCCCTGGACCATGGAGTGCCAGTAATTAGTATTCAGGAACCACAGCTATTAGAGAAGTCAGGCCTAAAGTCTTTGTCTTTAAATGTGTCTCTCTGTGTGTGTTGGTGATTAAATGAAGGGCTCTGAACTGATTAACATCACTAGGGAACTAAGCAATAAGAAAGGAAAAGCTAAAAACTGTTTTATAAATATGATCATGTTACTTTCAGGTAATACTAAATAATCTGTATTAACATTATGTCCTTATGATAATGAATGCATTATTATAAACATCATTGTATAGGATACTTTTGCAGTATAACAAATGACCCCAAAACTTGGGGCTTAAATTATAGTTACTTAGTTCATGATTCTGTGGGTTGGCAGTTGGGCTGGGCTCAGTTGTATGATTCTTCTGGTTTCAGCTGGACTCACTCATGTTTGCAGTGTCTTTCAGTCAGCTAGGCAGCACGGCTTCTAGAAATTGGCTACCAACCAGTGGAAAAGGGACAACTGAGCCACACACTTCTCATCATGAAGTAGACTAGGTTGACCTTGTTCACATGACAACATAATAGAGATGCAAGAGGGAAAGAAGAAGCTGTGAGGTCACTTAAGACTTAGACTCAGAATCTACAATATCACATTTGCTGCCTTCATGGCTAACATAAGTCACAGGGTGAGCCCATATTCAAAATGTGGAAAAGTAGACTGTACCTCATAGTGGGAAAAACCACAAAGTCACATTGCAAGGGCATGTATACAGGTAGGTGTGCCGTCTTATAATCTACTGCAGATACTTATTTAATCAAGTATACTTCAGATTAAGTTTGTTGTAAATTTTCTATAGTGTACATAATACAAACATTCCCCAAATTGTTCTTCAATTTTATGTCTTTCTTTTCTGTTTCTTTTCTTTTTCTTCTTTGTGCTTATGTAAATAATCAAATAATTAATGTTCATAAAGTGTTTAATATTTCTGGGCCCTCATTTGATTTTATTTATGGAGTGCTTGATATGGTCCAGATATTTAATCCTTATAACAGTCCTTTCTTCCTAAGATTCATAGTTACTAGCCACATTCTTAACTGGGGTTTGAAATAGATTAAAAAACAAGCTAATAAGTGAATGTGATCAGACTTTTCCCTCTTCTCCCTCTCAGTCCCCCCTACTTCTTGCCCTCTCTTCTATTCTGCACACACCACACACAACACAACACACACACAGAGTGATTTTAATATCCATTCATTTTAATGGGAGTTGCTTGCAAATATCAGGTCTCAGTGACTTTATCAGGGAAAGAGTCAGCTGCTTTGGTTAAAATAACACTGTGCAGTAGAACAGAAAATAAGATGTCACATCAAACTAAACACCTTCACTTCCATGACATATGAAAGAGCCACCCAAGTATAGACTTGAGCTGGCCAGAAGTTGCCAAATCCTTCAGCAGGAGCCGGGTATTGGTGAATTTCACTCAATTGTTTGCATGAACCCTAGGGAGGCCTAAAATATGGGGTAGGGAAGACAGGCTTCCTCCCTCTGGTCATTCCCAGGCCCCTCTCTACGCTCCATTCAACTTAGATATTTGTCCAGAAAGTGAAGATGTTTAGTTTGCCATGACATCTTATTTTCTGTTTCACTGCACAATTCTATTTTCACCAGGGCAACCAAGCTCTCCGATAAACTTTTGAGAACATTTGAGCCAGCTTGACAGTGAAAAGACTCAGTGCACTCCAAGTTTTTATATTTATTTATTTCACTTTATGTTTAGTATGACTGAGTAACCAGTTCAATAAAAAAAAAAAAAAAAAAAAAAAGTGGCGTGGGAAACCAGTGTGGATTGTATAATAAAGCAGCCCTGTTTCCTGCAAAGTATATCTGAATAGTTCCAATATTCCTTTCAAAAAATAGATTCTTAACACAGATTTATAAAGTGTGATAGGCAGCCAATATTTCATCCCAATTCACATTATGGCTCTGAATAGAACAAGGAAAGACTATACTGTCTGATACAAGAACAAAGGCATCAAAATCTGCACCCAGCCTCCTTTAAGTATGAGCACAGGAGCCATCCGTATTACCATGGATGTGCCAAGATCAAGGCAAGTCAACCTCAACATTTGGTGTCCGTATTTTCACCACCTGTGTGGGAAGTTCCCCTTGGCATCTCCCACTTTTCCTTCTAGTTTTCAGAGGACATCTTGTCCACTCCCTATTTTATTTAGGAGAGATTGAATTTGAATTCTATTTTTTCTCCCTATCTTAACAATCTGGGGACTGGGTAATGTAGAATTAAGAAACCTGGTCATTGGAAGGAGTTTGAAAAGTCAGTGGGCATAGATCCCTTCCAGGGCAATAATCCCTCCCCTTAAATACATGTAATGATAATAACCTCAGTATCCTATGATAATATGGAACAGCATCTTCCTTTACAGATTTTTTACTTACATGATTTTATTTGTATTTTCTTTATCTTAAATATCTTAAATATCTATATTCCTATAGATTTCCCTTTAATTCTTGTGATACTGTATATTATTTTACAAACTCCAAAGTTAAATGACTACATTCCTCTCAAGTTTTCATACTTCTATTATAGGCTGAATTGTGTCCACTGAAAATTCATCTGCTGAAGCCCTAACCCTCAACGTCTCACAATGTGGCAACTGTATTTGGAGATAGGCCTTTAAAGAGGTTATTAAGTTAAAATGAAACCATTATGATGAACTCTAAAGGAATCTGACTGGTGTTGGACACAAAAAGAGACACGAAGGCATGTTTATATTAGAGAAAGGATCATGTGACAAGACAAGAAAGCAACCATCTTCAAGTCAAGGAGAGAGGCCTCCGAAGATACCAACCCTACTGGCCAGATGGCTCACGCCTGAAATCCTAGCACTCTAGGAGACTGAGGCAGGTGGATTGCTTGAGTTCAGGAGTTTGAGACCAGCCTGAGCAAGAAGAACCCCATCTCTACTAAAAATAGAAAAACTAGCCAGGTATTGTGACTAGTTTTTCTAGCTATTCAGGAGGAGTTTGAGGTTGCTGTGAGCTCTGATTCCATAGCACTCTCCCTAGGGTGACAGAATGCTAATCTGCCACAAAAAAAAAAAAAAAAAAAAAAAAAAAAAAAAAAAAAGATGCCAACCCTGATTACATCTTCATCTTGGACTTCTAGTCTCCAGAGTTGTGAAAAAATAAATTTCTGTTGTTTAAGCCACTCAGTCTACAGTACCTTCTTATAGCAGCCCTAGCAAATTAATACAACTTCCATGTCAGATTAAATTCATACCAAAAGTTCTTGTTTTCTTTATTCTCAGAAAAGAAATCATAATTAAAACATCCATACTTCCAATATGATAAATCTTTCATTATTAATGCTCTTTCTAATAGATGTATATAGAATAGAAGTCTCTGTCCATTCATTCATTCATTCACTCAACAAACCTATTCTTCTCCTTTTATAGACCAGGTCCTGCACTAGGCACTGAGACCTAAAAAACAAATGTTACTAGCCTACTTTCTCTAGGAATTCACACATGTATAAAAGTAGTGCCACATTTTAACAAATGTTGATCTGGAAGTAAAAAGTTTTATCAGGTGGGTGAGCAGTTAACTCTTCCTTGACTTATGATGGGGCTATATCCTAACAAATCCCTCAGAAGTTGAAAATACTGTAACTTGAAGATCGATTTAACATCCCAATAAACTTACTGTAAAATCAAAAACCATTAAGTTGAACCATTTTAAGTCAGACATATACAGATACGTGTCTATCTACACAAGATTTTTGAATATGTAAAAAAAATCATACCTTTGTGGTCTGCTTTTTCACATATCAGTATTCTTGGAGACCTTTCTACATAATTCTTATAGATATTACTTTTGTCAGCAGTATAGTATTCTATTCTATAACTAAAACATCATAATTAACTTAGCCACAGCTTATAGATGGACATTCAATTTGTTACCAGTATTTTTTTACTAAATCATAAAACAACAAATATTTTTGTTCACATCTTTTTTTATTTTTCTTTTCTGATCTGAATGCCTTTTATTTATTTATTTATTTTTGTTGTAAGTAGTGGTATAACTTTAAGAGGTACAAGTGTAATTTGTTTAAATGGATATATTGTATAGTGGTGAAGTCAAAGCTTTAAGTGTATCTATAACCCAAAATAATGTACATTGTACCCATTAGTAACTTCTCACCCTCTATCCATCCCACTCCCTTCTGAGTCTCTGTTGTACATTTTTCCATGTACATCCAATTTCTGTCCAAATTTCATCTCTACTTTACAGATGAAGAAACTGAAATTTAACAAACTTATTTAGCAAAAATAGTAAACCATCTAAGTCACATAGACCAAATGTTGTAAAACTAGTTTGGAAGTCCAGAAGTTTCATCTTTGTATCATGCTAGCTTCATATGTAAACAGCTTAGACAACAGCTTTATGTTTTCTTGTATTTGGAAATTTTTTTTTTTGGAAATTTTGGAAATTCTTTAATTAAAGACATAATTAAAGAAATTAAATTATGTTATTATATAACATCTATATGGATGGCTCTTGTAATGCTTGAGTCCCAGCTATAGGTGTGTCCATCACCCAATAGTGTTTATTTTACTCATTTTGTAGTTTTTTGCCCCTTCCCACCCCTCTGATTGATTTCCACTGAGATTTTACTTCACTCTGTGCACATGTGTGCTCACTGGATCGTTCCAATTTAATAGCGAGTATATGTGATTTTTTTTTTTTGTTCTTGAGATACTTCATTTAGGAGAATGGTCTTCAATTGCTTTTTTTTTTTTTTTTTTTTTTTTTTTTTTTTTTGTTTTTAACCGGGGCCTGGTTTTTGTTTTAAAACCAAAAACACGTTAATTGGTACAAAGCCCCAAACA